>CANXYI010813040.1:0-10229 GCA_948208565.1 Hura crepitans | reverse complement strand
ACTAATATGATCAAAGCCATGATTAGATATTGGGATCCTAGTTATAGATGTTTTACATTTGGAGATATAGATATGGCACCTACTATTGAAGAATACCAGTTCATGTTAAATTTAAAGATGACTTTTAAGCTATATAAATATGTAAGAATAGAAAGAGGATTGAAATAGTTAGCAAGAGTTATTGGGATTCATGCTCATAGTTTGACAGGATATGAGCAGCCTATAACCAGAGCAATTAAGATTCAACCACTTTTATAATTTGTTTAGGCTAACATTGAATCGGATAGTTCTTTACCAGCATTAGCACTTCTCATTTATAGGATAGTATTATTCCTGAGAGTTCTAGGTCTGATTGACGAGAAAGTTGTAATATGTTTCACAAAGGTAGCATAGAATAGAACTCTAGTTTTATGTATTTTGGTAGAAACTTTCAGAGCTTTAAAAGATATTAGAATCCAAGGAGAAGGCCTATTTATAGCATGTTTACCCCTTCTTTACATGTGGGAATTGAATCACTTTCAGTGTTCTTTAACCTTTAATTTCCCTACAGTCAATTATAATAAGAATTTCAATAAGTGTTCTAATCATGTCTTGCGATTTGGGCAACTTAGTGGCTAACATTGCAGCCTAAAGTGAAGGTTTGGTTGCAGTTTCTTCATAACCTTAGGGAAGAGAATATATCATAGATACCTTTTTGGAAAGACCACAATGACCTAATTAAGTTTATATAGGTCCCATTGCTAGGCTTATAGGGAGCAACAACTTATGCACCCGCCATATTCAGAAGACAACTGAGAGTTACTCAGTTCATTCTAGTCACTAAAGGATTACAAGGATCTAATTTTTAGTATGGGGAAAATAATACAAAAGGAATGATAGAAGAAATAGTGAAAGCATGGTGATATGTTAGGGTATTAAAGAAAACTACTCCAAGTAAATTAGTTATAGTAAATTATCCTTAATGGCATCAGAGATGCAGTAAAGGGTTTACACCTCCAATAATAAGGGTGGACAAAAGGAAAATGTCTATGGAAACATCAATAAAGGAGGAAGATTAAGTCTCAGAACAATCAGATAATGATTTAGTTGAATGGATAAAAATGGTCATGAAGGTAGAGCAAGAAGCCTTTAGGTTA
Source organism: Hura crepitans (assembly GCA_948208565.1). Classification (NCBI taxonomy): domain Eukaryota; kingdom Viridiplantae; phylum Streptophyta; class Magnoliopsida; order Malpighiales; family Euphorbiaceae; genus Hura; species Hura crepitans. The sequence goes on along the minus strand of CANXYI010813040.1, from coordinate 9,093 downwards.
GAGAAACAAAATGATGAATTAATGGGGGAGATTCGTATGTTGCAAAATCAGCTCGTGCAAAAAAAGATAGATCATAATTAGGAAATAAGAACCTAAAATAGGAAAATGATTAACTTTGGGTTAAAAATGAGGAATTAGTCCAGGAAATGCGTGCCTTGGAGAAGGGCAAAGAGAAAATAGACTCATACAGTTTGGCAATAAGAAGATATCAGGAAGAACATGAAGCAATATAAGCAATTAATGATAGAATATTATATGCTACATGCTCATTATGAAAATTTAAGAGGAGAGATCAATTGCTATAAAATTAGCATAGATAAATATTATTATGATTATTGTAAAATTGTGATAGAGAAAAATTGTATAGAAAGAATGATACGAGAAATATCCAATAACACAATCATCTTTGCAGATAGTTTGGTGTATTTTAGAGATGCTTTTGTGCCTTTCAGTGAAAAGGGAGAAAGGATTATCATTTTCTTGGAAAAGCTATAAAAGAATCTGGAATATTTAGGTCGAATGGTGTGAAATTGTGTGTAATATTTTTTTGCCTAGTATTTATTAAATATTAAACATAAGTAAATGTTAATGTATTAAACTAAGACGATGTAATATAAATGATATACGTTATATAACATGGGTTTGATATATTAATACCTAGTATAACCATATGAATGATTTCTTAAATAGGTAATCAAAATAGCCCACCAATTTAATCAACCTATTCCTTTTGGGCATATATATTTAACTCATTTAAGAAAAAGGCAAATGGATGAGCAAAGACAAGAAAAGTTCAGGAGAGATATTGATCAAATCAAAGAACAATTATTAGATGTAAATACTATAAAGGAGCAATTGGCTAAAATAATAGCATTACTTAAAGGAAAAACTATTAGGGAGGAAGTACCAATTGCCTTTCCAATGGCATCACCAGTGATAGTATCTCGAACTCCTATGACAAGTCAAACATCTCAAAGGCTATTCCTTAAATAAAGTTCAATAAAGCAAAAGGATGAAATAAGTATAGTCCAAGACTTAAATGACCCTAAGGTATAAGCTAACTTAAAGGAGTTAGCAGAAGAAGGAGTAACTAAAAAATTAGGGTCACTTGAGGAAAGATTAAAAGCAATTGAAGGAATAAATATTTTTGGGACAACCGATGCTACATAGTTATGCTTAATACCTTATGTGGTTATCCCTCATAAATTCAAAACCCTAGAATTTGAAAAATATGAGGGGAAAAGTTGTCCCTAAAGCCATTTGTCCATGTATTGTAGTAGGATGGCAACACATATTAACAATGAAAAATTACTTATCCATATATTTCAAGAATGTCTAACAGGACCTGCTTTGAGATGGTATATGCAATAAGAAAGAAACCATATCAAATGTTGGAAACATTTGGCTGATACATTTTTAAAGTAATATAAGCATAATGTCAATAAGGCTCCAAGTAGGGATGACCTTCGTGATATGGAAAAGTAATCTACTAAAATGTTAAAAGAATATGCTCAAAGATAGAGGGATAAGGCAGCTCAAAATATTCCCTAGCTCATAGTAAAAGAGATGATAACCAATTTTTTAGGCACCTTAGGATCCCTCTTTTATAGAATGATGTTGGCAAATACCACCACAAACTTTTCTAATTTCATTATGGGAGGAGAAAGAATAGAGCAGGGCATTATGGAAGGAAAGTTAGAGGAATGAGTTAGTGAGTCAAATAAGCAATATGCAGGTAAAAAAACGAAAGGGATGCTCATATGGTAGGGGGAAGTAAAGGAAAAGCAAAGGAGCAAAGTACATTTGTAACTCGCATAGCACCTACTATAGTACAAGTGCAATACCTGAGTTAAATAGTAAGTACGACTAGTCTTAGAGAACAAAATTATAGGCAACAATAAGCCCTAGAGGTTTTTGATCCTATACCAATAACATATATGGAGTTGCTACCTCAGTTAATGCAAAATAATTTGGTAAGCTTATCACCTCTTAAGCCACTAGCACCTCCATATCTGAAATGGTATAAAAAGGATGCTAAATGTGAATATCTTGTTGGGGCAATAGAGCATCATATAGAAAATTGTTTGGCATTTAAAAGGAAGGTGCAAGGGTTGATAAATGTAGGATGGCTTAAATTTGATCAAGGAGAACAAAGCCCGAATGTCACCACTAACCCATTACCAAATCATGAGGATGGAAGAATAAATGCCATCATAGGGTAAAAAGGGAGATAAAGAATTAAGTTTGGAATCTATAAAAAGGTCTTACAATTTAAAATAATTATTGACATCATTAGTGCAAATGGGCTTATTGGTAGAAGATTTAGATAAATCAGGGGCACAAAAAGAACTTTTAAGATTATTGGACACAAAATTCATAACAATCTAGGTGGCTAGCAAAGAAATAGCTGTTACAAAAAAAGAGGATAATAAAGAGACTGGAAGACCAATTCCTATGGTTATTCGTTGCCCCCGTCATTTAAGGTAAGGATCCATTGAACTAGTGATGTCTCCCATGGCTAAAATGACATTAAGCTTACCAAGGCCTTTTCCTTACAAGGACAAAAAGGTAGTACCTTGGATATATAGATGCTTGACAACTCAACCAAAAGAGCTAAAAGCTTTGCAAGCATTAGGACTTTCCATAGAAAATATTACTAGGGTTAGAGGAATGACAAGGAGTAGGAGATGTTATATCTCTAAATAGGTAAATCAAAAAAGAAATGAAGAATTAGAATGATGTCGTAAAGGGAAAGAAAAAGAGGAAAATAATATGGCTTTAGAGGAAAAACCAAATCGAGCCTATGAGCCTAGGAAAAAAGTACTTGAAGAAAATGTTGAAGAATTTTTGAGGTTGGTCAAACAAAGTGAATATAAAGTGATTGAATAACTTAATCGCACCCCAGCCCAAATTTTGCTACTTGCTTTAATCATGGCCTCAAAACCTCATCGGGCTGTATTATTAAAAATATTAGATCAAACATATATTCATCATGACATTTCAGTGGAAAACCTTAATAATATTATTGGTCATGTGATGTCAGCTAATTACATCACCTTCACAGATGATGAGATCACTTTTAAAGAAATAGATTATGTTAGGGCCTCACATATTTTAGTGAAGTGTAAAAATTATTCGATTGCAAAAGTGCTAGTAGATAATGGGTCATCTTTAAATGTAATGCCAAAATCCACTCTGAGCAAACTTCCTTTTGATGAATCATTTGTAAGACAAAGTTTGATGATTGTTAGAGCATTCGATGGTACTAAAAGAAATGTTATTGGGGAAATTGAGTTACCAATTCAAGTAGGCCATACTATATTTCAAATAGATTCAAGTAATGGATATATATCCAGCATATAGTATGCTATTGGGAAGACTATGGATTCATAGTGCTAGAGCAGTTCCTTCTTCCCTACACTAGAAAGTGAAATTCATTATTGATGGAAGTTGATTGAAGTTTATGGTGAAGAGGAAATCCTTATATCTAGGCCTATTAAAGACCAATATATCAAAACAATAGAAGAGGCAATTGAAAGTTCTTTTTAAGCTTTTAAAGTGGTAAATGTGATTTATGAACTACTAAGAGAGAAATTAGCAAAATCACATTTTTCTAACACCTCATGGATGTCCGCCTAAGTAATGTTAGGACAAGGATACCAGATAGGGACAAGTTTAGGAAGAAATAAGCAAGGAATGGTCAAATACATGAAACTCATGGGAAATAACTATAGAGCAAGCTTAGGTATCGTGTAACCCATTACGATGAGATAAGAGTGAAGAATAAATAGCGACTGAAAAAAATAAAGAGGGTATATGAGCTGAAAATCAATCATTCCCAAGTGGAAATTCCTCTTTTAAAGCAAGTGTTTAGAAGTGCTAGATGCCTCATACATGAATTAAATAACATTATGGAAAAGGGAAATTCATCAGGAAATGAACTCACTATGATAAATGCTTATGGAAGAGAAGAATTAATAGAAAATTATGTATACTCTCTCTAACCAGAGCAAGAACTGGGGAATTCAAGGATCTTAGAACTCCTTTCCCTACTAAAGTACTATATGTAACTTGAGATTGCTTTTAGCTGTGCCTAAGGCTAAAAGTTTTAGTATGTCAGGCTTTTTTATTAATAAATTCACACCTTATCTTGAATATTTCTCTTTTATTCCTCCTAAAGCCCCTCTATGTTTTTCTTGTTTTGGTATTATTTTAGGAATAATGATTCTCTAGATGATATGCTTAAGGAAAAACCAAAATATAATTTTGATTGTCCAATATATCAAATAGAATCTGATGAAGAAAAAGATGAAGATAAAGCTATAACATCCGAATTTAAAAAGTTATGGGATCACAAAGAAAGAATTATGGAATCACAATAAGAGCCCATAGAAGTGATAAATTTGGGAATGGAAGAAAAGCCTAAAAAAGTTAGAATAAATCATAACTTACCTAACGAGCCTAACGAGTTAAAAGAAAGGATGATTAAATTGTTAAAGGAGTACATGGATGTTTTTGCATGGTCCTACCAAGACATGCTTGGATTAAACACTAACATAGTTGTTCATAAATTACCTTTAAAACTAGGATGCCAGCCTATTAAGTAAAAATTAATAAAGATGAAACTAGAGGTACTTTTGAAAATCAAAGAAAAAGTTAAAAAGCAGTTAGAAGCAGGGTTTTTGGAAATAATTGAATACCGTGAATGGGTAGCTAACATCATGCCGATTCCCAAAATGGATAGAAAGGTAAGAATGTGTGTAGATTATAGGGACCTAAATAATGCTAGCACTAAAGATGATTTCTCGTTACCCCATATAGATGTATTAGTAGATAGCATAGCAGGTCATTACATGTTTTCCATCATGGATGGATTTTTGAGTTATAATCAGATTAAGTTATTTTGGGATGACAAAAAAAAGACATGCCTTATTACCATTTGGGGAACCTTTTTCTATAAGGTGATGCCATTTGGGTTAAAAAATGCAGGAGCCACTTACCAAAGAGCAATGTTTACTCTATTTCATGACCTAATGCATAAAGAAGTCGAGGTGTATATGGATCAAATGATAGTTAAATTACATCATGAAGAAGATCATGTAAGAATATTAGAAAAAGTATTCAAAAGGTTGAGAAAATACAAACTTAGGATGAATCCAGCAAAGTGCACATTTGTAATAACTTCTAAAAAATTATTAGGATTTATAGTAAGCTAGAAAGGAATAGAGGTAGACCCAGATAAGTTTCAAGCTATAGAAGAATTATCATCCCTGAGAATAGAAAAACAAGTAAGAAGCTTTATGGGAAGATTAAATTATATAGCTAGATTTATATCTCAATTGACAAATACATGCAAGCCTATTTTTAGTCTATTGTGGAAAAGAAATCCTAACAAGTGGGATGAAAAATGACAACAAGCATTTGATAAAATTAAGCAATACTTGAAAAACCCACCTATATTACAACCTCCAATCATTGGAAAACCTTTGTTACTATACTTAATAGTACTTGAGAAATCCCTAGGAGCAATGTTAGGACAATATAATGAAAAAGGAAATGAGCAGGCAATTTATTATGTAAGCAAAAAATTTACAAGTTATGAAGAAAACTATTCTCTTTTATAGAAAACATGCGCTGCTTTAGCATGGACTACGAAGCATTTGAGACATTATATGATGTCCCACACCACTTATTTAATTTCTCATATAGACCCCATTAAATTTATTTTTGAAAAGACAGTGTTTACTAAAAGATTGCTCGGTGGCAGGTATTACTCTATAAGTATGAGATTATATAAGTCACTCAAAAAGCTATTAAGGGAGGAATCATTGCAAATTTTTTAGCAACACAAAGTACTAAAAAGACTCAGGAAATTAATTTAGAATTCCCAAATAAAAGTCCAATGGTTTTGGAAAAAGTGTGTTAATATTCAAGAAATTGGATAATGAAGTTTTATAGGGCTTCTAATGCATTAGGTCATAGAATCGGGGTAATTTTGATAGCTCTTGAGGGGAATTATTTTCCCGTAATGGCAAAATTATGTTTCAAATGTACCAATAATATGGCATAATATAAAGCTTGTGTTGTGGGGTTACAAATGGCCATAGAAATGAAGATTAAATGTTTAGAGGTTTATAGGGATTCCACTTTGGTGATAAATTAGTTAAATAGAATATGGGAAACTAGAGATGCTAAACTAATGCCATATTAGGAATATGTCCACGAACTCGTAAAATAATTTAACTATGTTAAATTTGAGCATATCTCTCGAATAGAGAATAAAATTGTAGATGCTTTGGCAATGTTGGCAGCTATGTTTAGGCTAGATGATAATGGGAAAATGCCACCCATTAAAATTGAAACTAAAGGGACTCAAGCTTAATGTGCTCATGTCAAGTAAGAGATTGATGGAAAATTATGGTACCATGACATCTTTCAATACATCAAGCACAGGAAATATCCTGATGGTATGCATGTTAATGATAAAAGGATGGTACAATGCCTAACTAGTAATTTCTTTTTTAATAGGAGCTGTGTTATACTAAAGAAATGATGATACCACCTTAATTAGGTGTGTTGATGAAAAGGAGGCCCAAAGACTAATAGAAGAGGTACATGAAAGGTTTTGTGGTACTCACCTGAATGGTGATGCATTGGCAAGAAAATCCTTTGACTAGGATATTATTAGATAAAGAAGGAGTCTAACTATATAAACTTTGTTTGTAAATGTCAAAAATGTCAAATATATGCTAATGAAATGAATTTACCTACTTTAGAGTTAAACGTGTTATCTTTGCCATGGCCCTCTGCAGTTTGGGGATTAGACGTCATTGGTCCTATTAAACCAAAGGTATCAAATGGTCATCGTTTTATATTGGTAGCAATTGATTATTTTACTAAATGGATAGAAGCAATTTCATATACAAACGTGACCAGAGGAGTGATAATTAAGTTTATAAGAAACAATATTGTCTAGAAATATAGTTTGCTTGAAAGAATAATCACAGACAATGCCAAAAATTTCAACAATAAAGCAATAAAGGAAATGTGTGACTAATATAAAATCATCCACCATAACTCTACGCCCTACAAGCCTAAGATGAATGGAGCAGTCAAAGTAGCAAATAAAAACATAAAGAAAATAGTGCAGAAAATGGTGGTTACTTATAAAGACAGGCATGAGATGCTGCCTTTTGCATTATATGGGTACATAACAACAGTAAGAACTTCTACTGATGCTACTCTATATTCTCTTGTATATGGGATGGAGGTAATACTGCCTATTGAGGTTGAGATTCCATCATTGAGAGTTATCTTAGAAGTAGAATTAGATGATAGTGAATGGATGCAAAAGTGATATGACTAGTTAAATATGATAGACAAGAAAAGATTAATGGTATTATGTCATGGCCAACTATACTAGACGTGGCTTATAAGGGCCCATGCAAAGAAATTAAGACCTAGAAAATTTTATGAAGGGGACGTAGTTTTGAAAAAAAATCATTCTAAGACAACAAGATTCAAGAAGAAAATGGGCACCCAAATTTAAAGGCCCTTATATAGTTTTGAAGGCCCTTATATAGTAAAGAAGGCTTTTTTAGGAGGAGCATTGATCTTAACAAATATGGATGGGGAGGAACTTCTCGAGCCAATTAATTCGGATATGGTAAGGAAGTATTATGTGTAAAAAAAAGAGAAAAGAGGAGCAATGTAATACAAGGGAGTTATATTCAACCAAAAATATATATCAAATAAATTTTGGTTTTTTTATTAGTTATATCATCTTAATGAATCATTCTATTCATCTATTCTCTTACTTATTCTCATTTTAGCATTTTCAAAAGAGGCATTACAATCACAGAAAGCTTTCAATATGAAAATTTTCAAAAAAAGTGAGTTTCATGCTAAGATTTATTGAAAGTACGATTAAGTAGACAGGAAAATAATGTATCAGCAAAGGAAAATCAAGATAGGGTATATTAAGCATCTCTTCGCAGATTATTTTGGAATCAAGTTTAAGTATTAATTGCTTATGAAGTAGGAACATAGCTTAAATGGTGGTTTATTTTGATTCAATGACCTATTAATATTTCTAAAAAAAGGGGGGTCAGCATCAGATGATAAATTATAAGGTTATTTCATTATTATTTTCTATTATGAACCACATAAATCCACACATGTTGTGTCAACATTTTGGGGGGTAAGATAAATATGTTACATAAAAAATAAGAATGAAAAAAAAAATCATTGAATAGAATGATAGTACTCAAGTAAGATTTTGAGAACCCTGAATTTATAACAATCTTTTTATAAGAATTTCAGTTAAAATGACTGTCTAAAGAAAAGAAGAGAAAACATTTGCCATATTTAAATATAAGACATGAATGGTAAATAAGAGTTTTTATAACACGTTCTAAATTGAGTACCAATTTTGAGGATATCATACCTTTGGCTAATTAAAACCATTTGTGATTAAGCTCAATAGATAATTATACTCTTCATATTGGTCATCAAAATTCCTTCTTTGAAATAACCTTTGTTAATCGCTGAAAGATGCAAAGGTAAGGTTCAAATATTAAAAAGAAAGTTACCCCTTCTAGATAAGGATAGAAAAGTTTATATATGAAAGCATGTAAAGAATTATATATAAAAACTGAAAATAAAACACAAAAGTATATTATATAGGAATAGTCAATTTTAACTTACTTTTATTGCAAAATCAGTAATAGCAAAATTAATGAAATAAAAAAAAATTTACTAGAATAAGGTAGTTAGCTTTGACTTTTACTTATCAAGAAAAAGGTTGTTAGCATTGACATAATCTTTCTAATCAAGAATCTTTCTAAAGACCAAACTCAGTTAAAATGACCTATTATCATCATCTAGAAGAAAAAGAGAGTTCATTCAGTAGTTTAGAAGTAAATAATGTGATCTTGTCAAGGAAAGACTAGGGCAAAATTATAATACAAAAAACTTGATCACTTTAATGAATATTAAAAGAAAAAATATTAGCAACAAAAGATTCTTTTCCTAAATAAGAAAAAAAACCTTCTAAAATCAAATAGAATGACATGACTAAAAGAAATTAACTCT
>CANXYI010813033.1:0-11191 GCA_948208565.1 Hura crepitans | reverse complement strand
TAAAATATAAATATCAATTTTATAAAATTTATGTTATTTTTATTATTAAAGTTTTCAATATATTCAAAATATATTTAAATTTTTTTTTGTCGAACTTTACCTCTAAACTTTAAAAGAGAGTGAGATATCATTTGTTTGATGTCAATCAATCCTAAATAATAGATGTCATAATATCTATTAATTTTTATATGTTTGGAAATAAAAATAATTCATTTTGAAAAATATATAAAATAAAATTACTTATTTTTTTTAAGTTTAGTGACAAAATCTAAATAAAAAAATTTATAGGTATTTTGAAATTTTTATAAAACCTTAAAAATAATACGGGTAAAGCGCAAGCGTGCATTGATGCGAGTGCATATAATCTTAAGCATGCATGAGTCCCCATCTTATTTTATTTACCCACAACTTTAATTAATTATATTTTTTTTAAAAAAAAGAGTTAATTTAATTCTTATATTAGCATCTGAAACAATTTCTTGCCCAAATATAAACCCAAATCGATTGAAAAATAATGAGTTTGGTAATTACAAATTGAAATTTAGGAACAAAGTTAAAGAAATTATCTATCTCTAATCTATCTACAAATTTCAGAAAAAAGCAATGTTAGTTTGAAGTTGAGATTCTATGAAACGATGATCTCCATTCCTCCAGAATCTGAAATAGTTGTAAGCATTTTCTGACGGCCATAGCAAAAGCTGCAAAATTCACTAATTGATTTCTTTCTTTCAGGCTTGTGTGGAACAATAATTGCTAGTTTAATCAAATCAGCAAACAGCTATATGATGACTCTTGTGAAAAAAAAGACACCATCTCACCCCAACTCCCCAACAAAACCTAAGTGATGACAACAAACATAACATTTTATGGGCAAACATGTTATTGATACATCATTAATTTTTTTTTGTATCTTATAATTAAGCATTATTTAAAAAAATAGAAAATTATTGTTTTGACCAATTATTACTTATTGCATGCTTTTTATGGATGATGAATAGTTTATGATACAACATGAGAGACCTTATTATTCTATCAATTGATTCGAATGTTTTGATTTCACAATTTAAAAGCAGATCGATCAAAGTATGCTTCTAAATTAAAATGATATGGCTATAGTTGAATGTTAACACCCCAGAATCGCATTAAACAAAATAAACGAAACATAACTATGGTGCCATTTATAGATAGATTATCTAATAACATTGCATTAATCTGAGAAGAGTGAGCAGCAACAGCAGGAAGATGATGAATTTCTAAAACAAAAGCATGTAGCTACAAACCCTGCACAGCGAAGTGTAACAATTCCACTTACAATAACAACCACTTCTGCCTCTGCCTCCCCTGCATATTCCACAAATTTTGTGAGAATTTTTTCATTCGATGCGATAGATTCAACAAGCCACTGAATTATTGATCTAATCGGTTTACTTCTTAAAAATTCTTTAATTTTTATTTGTTCAAATTAAATCTCAATTTTTATGTTATCACTATCCACTTAAACATCTTTTACCATTTTTAGTCTTCTTCACTATTAAAGCTTTTAAAAAAATTTTGAGCTCGAAATTGTGAAGTGCCAAAAAATTCTGACTCTCGAGATATATATATATATATATATATATATATAATGATGGAAACAGAAATTTTCAATCGGAGTTTATCCCACAGAAATACATTTTGTTACTTATTCGCTGTATTCAATTTAGGAGTGAACAAAATCTGATCAACTTGAAAAATTAATTTTTTTAGAATTATTACAAAATTTTAAAAAATTCGGAACCCAAATGAACTTGACCTGAATAATTATTTTATTTATTTTTAATTTTATTAGTTAAATTATAAAGAATTATATTTTATATTAATCTTGAAATTTATGATATTAATTTAAATTTGTAATGTAATGTGATTAATATTTAATTATTTAAAATTTGAATTATTTTTTTTTATGATGAACCTGTGTTTAATTTTGAGATAACATTGTGTCTAATTTCATGAAATTACGGTAACTTTCATCTTATTGTATTGAATATTTATTTAATGTAGTAGTTAGGAATTTTTCCCTTTTTTTGTCATTCAGATCAAGTCGATCAGATTGAGGTAAGAACATAATTTCAGATAAAGTCGAACTTTAAGATATTTACATGTATGGTCGTATCAGAACTTCCAATAATCACAAGCACAAAATAAGATATTCATTCACGCTTTTAAACCACTCCATTTTCCACAACTCATAAACATTCACATGCTCTTAGCTCAGCCGGCCAATGGTCCCCAGCTTCTCCTCCTCTCTTCTCTTCTCCAACAAAAACCCAATTATAGATAGCCCTCCAGAATACATCGGGCCATATAAATATAAACAGATCCTCACCAATCACGTAATCTAAGATTGCTTAACCAGACTTAAATCATAAGCATGACAAATCAAGTAATGCTTCTTTCCACATCTATATACAGTTTTAACCTATGCAAGGGATCAACTTATTCACCTTGAATATTATCCCGATTTGCAGTCAGTCCAAGGCAAGAATGCGGACATCAATGGCTCCTATGGCAAGCAGAACCCCCAAGAAAGGGGCACCCTTGGCAAAATCCATGTTCCTATATATGATCATAAGGATGATACTCCTCTTTTTTTTTTTTCTTTCCCTTTTCTTCCTCCTCCGAGCCATCTTTGACCAAGATCGGGATTTCTTCAACCCATCATGTATTTAATTACACCATGCATCTGCATCATTGACGTCAACCTTCACTTTCTTGCAAGTTTCCCTTCTAGGTTTCCACAAGAAAACACTCTCTCCATTGCTGACACTTCTTTCACACCTGACCATCTGTTAAGTAAAAAGAGACAGCCACCCAGCAACTGCATGCTCCAAAATTTAACGTGACTAAGCTTTCTACTGAAAAAAATAATGACCACATAACACAATCAGAGAAATGCCAAAGCTTGTTAGAAAGTTAGGCAACATTACCAAAAAGATTTACAACTTTGAATTGAGGCACTACAAAGATTTATGAACAATTAAAAGATATGATGTTACAACATCAGGACAGACCATGTTTATTCGCAAAACAGGACTAAAATTTGAATTCTATAATTATAGCCTACATTTTGATTACTTATTGCAATTATAGCCAAGCCAACCAATTCTATTTAATTACTTGTGCAAGAAGTATGAACAAGGTTATACAGACACATATAATAAAAAAGAAAAACAAAATCAAATTATTGATATATGGGCATTGTATTCATCACAGGTGCTCTTAATTTCATCTATCTAATTCTACTTGTGGTTAAATGAAAGAACAGATCACAATTTCCTCATATAATTTTAGGCTACAAGTGACTAGGTCAACATTTTGGATGTAATTACAAATTAAACAGAAAGTTCAAAACCTTTTTGTTGATCAAATAGTAACGAATGTCACAAGTAAAATGCATAATCCATAAGTTTACCGTAAGCTACCCATGACAATCAAATAAAGCTCCACTAGAATCACATTTCTAGTCAGTTTTGAGGAATTAAATCCCAACTGTCCATTCTCATCAGCAGGAAGAACTGGAAAGGAGTTGGAAGAAAGAAGCGAAGAATCTATCCTTTACAGATAGACCCCTTGGACCCAGGGAAAATGAAAATAAGCGGAGAAGGTTATGATGAGCCTCCAACATGCCATGGCATTAATAAATTAGAAATGAGGAAGATCAATCTGAAAAATAAAATAGAAAGAAATTAATAGGCTTACCTATATAAAGACTAAGAACCAGAACTTGACTTTTGAACCCAAACTTGCTTCTGTCAGTAACCTTCAACCAATTAGTAACAAAAACAAAAATAAATAGCATTAAATCCGAAAGGTTCAAGTCTAAGCACCTCATGGGAACCATAGCCAGAAACAACACCTCTCTTTGAAGCCTTCCCCTCCACAGATGAGCCATCAGCGTCCCTCACTGTTTGTGATGATCCACGACGACCAAAATGTTTATGTGATCCTAAATGAGATCAAGTAGTCAAATTATGTCATCTGAGTGTTACAGATGAAAAATGTATGTGCATCACCATGCAGATGTAGATGCAGCATCTTAATTAAGTTGCCAAACGAACCATTATCTAGAGAAGAATGGGTGCTTCGTCCACTCCCATGGGTTTTAACTTCTCCACTCCTTGGATTTGATGGGTCAACTTTTGTATCTCCAATATTTCCTAGGAGATCATATGCATAAGAATCATAATAAATAAAACTGCTCGAGTTTAAAATATATTGTATTAGAACTTTAAGGGAGATGCTTCTGCTTTCAAACTAGAGTACCGATACAAATGGTTTCACATATTTGGTGGAACAGTTAGTGAGAGTCAATGCAATCACAAGGACAATGATTTCCTAAACGGTTACTAAACCAAGCAACTAGTACTAAATTTTAGAGATCAAATCAAAACATCTACGCCAAGCAATGGTGTACCTTGAGAAGAATCTCCAGCAGATTGAGACGCAGAGGGCAGGGATTCTTCACTTGCATGGGATCCATCTGATCGATGAAGAGGAGTCCATACAACACGATCAGGTCTATCCTTATTTCTTGTGCGCTTTTCTTGCTTCTCACCAGAAAAACCATGAGAGTCAGAACCAACAACCTTGTCATCCGAAGCTCCATTTGCATCCTTCTGAACTACCTGCACATGTGGAGGCCGAGGAGGACGCCTATCCTTTTCCATATTTGAAGTTTGAGCTTGATGCTCAGACTGGATCCCATAAGATTGATTTTGACGAGAATCCTTGTTCAAAAGTATGCTTTTAATTATCTTTCCACTGGCCTCACGACGCTGGTTCTGTTTCATGGCAGGACCAGTCACATTTTTATCTAATGATGATGCATTCTTCTGTGACAAAGTGCCAGACAACTGCACAATTAATAGACATAAGTGATACATTTTTGAAAAACATTTGACATTAACCATGACTGCAATTTGAGATCTACAAGAAGACTTCAAAGTATATATCAACAAATTTCATGCAAACATGCTCAAAATATGGTTTTAGAGAAAATACAACTTGGGCTGGCATTAGGTTGCGGTATGGGGTCCCATATGATGGGCCTGTCTTCTAAATCGCTGGCACATATACAAAGCCCCAGCCAATAACTCCTCACGGTTTTAAGCAAAACCAGAATATGTCCCAAGGATAGTGCCTCAGGGAAATATGAATTACTAGTCATCATGTCAAGTTCATCATAAAAGATAAGTATGTCCATGTTATTAATATCATGTTGATGCTACCAACTTTGAAGAATATTTTGCCAAAACATTATACAGAATCCCATTTACTGCTAACGTTACACTAAGTTCTTTCTTTAAGTCAGTAGCCTCCAAGTTCCTTGTAATTATTTTGGTGATAGCCTCATACATCTGTTGAAATCTCAAGGTCCAAGTATATTTATAAGATGGCTCAAACTAAGTTTTTCAAGAAAAGAAGTTCATTTCACAAGCAAACATCAATTGACAAGGAAGGAGTAACATAGAATGAAGTGCCAATAAGCATAGTAAAAATGAGAATGGCATTAAGATGGTAATGGTTGCAGCTGCAGAAGTAGCAACAGAAACCAAGTCTAAGATAGAAGACGCAGATGACAGCACTAGCAGTACAGAGTACGGACAGGAAGGAACTCAAGAACGGCAATGCTTGATAGGGCCTCACTCATTACATTGTTAGGTGCTTCTTACTCTCTAAAAGATCTTACAAGCATGCTTACTTTGAAAAATTAGCTGCAGGCAGTTATACTAGTTCACGGATGACGTCCATTTTTGCTGGAACAACAAACTGGGATCTACTCAGGACCCTTTATTAAGTTGAAGCCTTAATTCAGTTCCCTACTGTTTTAGGACGCTATTGTACCTTCTAAAATGTAAAGGAATCCAAGGCTTCAGAGAATTAGGATTATTTTTTAATTCCCAGCAGTGTTCAGTCAAGGCTTCTATTCAGTTAGAGAACTAGGTTTAAAAAACATTCACAATGCTCTTAATTCCACATTCAGGTGATACAATAAGTCAAAAGCAGTTAAGCTCTCCAGACGATGTTATGCAATTCAATTCAATTCTAAGCTTGATGCCTACAAGAACCTTCAGTATGATGCCTGAGGACATCTAAGGGTAATGCTTAAATCTCTTTTATCTTTTTTAATTTCTCCCATAAAAGCCCTAAAATCCTCTCTTATTTATTTTTAGTTCCTAAATACACCTCTGAACTGTTATCCTACTTAAATTCCAATCTCATAAAAATCCTGTGCCAGTCTTTGTAGTATTAAAATAGAAAGTGCATCAGACGCGAAGTATTTTGTGGCCTATTAGAGCAAGGACAGAACTAGCACCACCTGTGGCAACGATGATGGTTGATACATGCTTGACAATGGTAGAGAGAGCATCGTTCTAGCAATCATGAAGAACCATAATATAATGTATTGGCCATATAAGTAACAGAATCAACAGAGCTGTATATCATAAAGATGGCTTATCTCAGGGACTGGAACTGCATACACCTTAAGGAAGGGGCAAGGCCTAAAATTACAATGCAAATTGCAGTTTGGGCCCCTAATTTTTTTTTTCCTTAAATTTAGCCAATGGTGAGATGGCTTGCAGTTGTGCCAGTAAGTACATTGAAGAAATAAAGACATAACTATATGGAAAGACTAATAAGCAACATCATCAACAAAAAAACTAAATAAAGCTCACATGTCTCAATTCATCCAATTCTAGTACTTTAACTTTTAGTTGAATTTATTATAGTTGTTCACTCTGAACATCACAATAGGACTTCTAGACCTATGTAAGAATGTGGGAACTTCCTAAGCAAAATCCAACAGAAATAGGTAAAGAGCAGAGAATTGAGACTTACAGGTGAAATTTCTCTCTCTTTTCCTTTCAGAAGCAGGATTTTCTTTTTCCCTGCATCAGTAACTCTAGAAACTCCTGAAACAAAACATTAGCAACAAGTCATTCTTATCAGCAAAAAATGTAGCACTAACAAAATATAAAGGTATATTGAAAAATTTAGGCAAGCAAACAACAAGAAGTTTAACCAAGCATAGAAAACGAAAGAGAAATGAGGTAAAGTTGAGGCTTCATTGAGTTGCTTGAAATCACCTTAACATTTCATACTTCCAGGATTGCATATGTAACAAAACATACCAAATAAAAAACCATACACATTAATTAAATAGGAATAACCATGAAGATCTCCTGCTATTTACAATTATTTCACTTCAAATGTTATGCCACAAAAATATCAATCCCAAATCACTGGATAAAACAAAAACAAGAAAATTACTACAGCTCTGTGTCACTAACATTATTTAGCTCTTGGAATTTTTTTTTTTTTTTTCACTTTCAACTGCTAATTTTGGCATTCCAAAACACTAAACCAATAACTTGATCTACAGCTGCAAATACATGCCTCAAATATTGAAATACTGAAGACAGGAAATTGTTTACAGGTATTTCAAATAACAGTACGGCAAAAACCAACTTTGGCCAAAAATAAACATACAATAAAAGGATAATAGACGAAGTAGGCACTAGATAGAAGTAATATAAAAAACCATACATTAAGGAAAAAAAGATGCAAAGTGACTATAAAACATTTGTCACGAGATTTTCCAAAAACAAACTATCAAAAGAACCTAAGAATTGCTTATGATTTTAGTGATGATTTTTTTTCTCTATTCAGCCATAAACAAAACAAGTCTTGTCAAGATTCTGAGCGCTACTCCAATTCACTATGCATGAAAAATCCACTTAAGGCAGCTCTATATTGCTATTGAACTGTGTACAACAAGCAGAATGCTTTATGTATTTAAACAACTAAAAGGTTTGACAAAGTTAAAAATGCCACACATCATCACATTAATGAAATAAAGCCACACCAAGATTGAGCTACCCAGGATTGGTTTTCCAGTCAGATTACTTAACTTTCTTATTATATTCTCTCTATGGACATATGTCTGTGTACTTTACAAATCAAAGAAATGCATGCACAGTTCCAGTTGCAAATGTTTAACAAAATATAGAGTTTTACACCACTACTAAACTCATGGAGCTCAGTTGCTCAGTCATACCACTTCCATCTTCCAATGGTTCAGCTCTAGTTGCAGAGGATGAAGTAACAGCTTTATCAGAAAGTCGATGATGATCTCGCTTAGGAACCGCAATGTAGTTTGATTTTTCTTTTCCACTTGTACTTTTTGCACTGTCCCTTAAAACATACTGGCCACCAGACAAGACAAGACAGATTGTTAATGATCTCCCAAGTATTTGACAAACTCAGTACACAAAGAGAAACACAGAGTATGCTTCCTTTTTAAACCAACCAAAAAGCAGACTCAGATTAAACCAATCAAATCTTTATTTGTCAAATATCCTGTCTTTTGAAATGCAAAACACTCTAAAAGCACCCATTAGTACCCAGGTCACAAAACTAAATTTAACTTGGAAATGTGAGTTTATGATGCCTCTCATCTTAACCATAGATCTGTAAATCCATTTGTGCGCACTAAACTTGATTAAATTAGCATTGACCAAGGTACAGTTTGCAAAGGTACATTAAACATTTCTAGACAAAACAAGCTTTTGAACTTCCAAAAAGATCTAAGTTATGATGTTTGAAAATTGCTACTATGTTTCCTATTAAAAATACACCAGAGCACACAGATGATAACTGAAAGTGAATCACAACTCAAGTTAAGCAAACAACAATTTGCTATATAATGAATGAAACAAATTAGCCAATTAAGTATCTCTGAAAACATTAATTGCAGCATGCCTTCAAAAACATTAAATGCTCATAACCAAGAATACCATTTTAGTTGAAACTCTCTTCTTTTCGGAGCTCCGTTTGGATGAGGAAGAGCCAGCGCTTCCACTTGCACCAGCCCGTCTGCTAATTTTCCCATTAGACAATATTCTCTGTCACCAAAACATTATCACATACTGAAGTTATAATGCAAACAAATATTATATGAAGAATAATCAAGAATTCCTACATAAAGAGAACAGCCATAAATAGAGAAATTAAAAAAAAAAAAAAAGAACGAGAGAGAATTTAAAATTGGAACGTGACTTGTAGATTCAACATGCTTTATAATAATGGTTAAGCAATTCATAGAACAAGAATCTTCCAGACAAGCAAAAGCCTCTAATAAATAGCACATAGCCTAAAAGACAAAGATGCACAAATTTTCTAGTCAAGTTTCGAAAAAGCAATTATATGAAAACAATACCCGTGATACACTCTTTGCAGCTCTTTTTTGACGGACAAAATCCATTAACGGCGTCACAATAGAAGCATCCTTTGCTGCACCTATAAATGCATTTTAGAAAGTACATAAATCAATACAAGTATAAAGAATATATATTGAAGTATGCATAGTGATTTTCCATCATGAATTGCAATATCATGCAATTTCTAATTGATTAAACCATTCATATAGAAAGCTGAATGTGATGAAGATGTTGACTTACCAACTCTCTCAGCTTCTCTTCTTTCCAATTGTATCTCTGCACTGGGAAGATTCTCAGCAGGCTTTGATAATAATTTCAGGAACTCCAAATATTCAGGATCTATAGGTTCAACAAGAAAATAATTGTATTTACATTGAGGAACATGTTGGCAAATATAAGTTCACAAGAAACTAATACTTCTTTTCAATTCCATAAAGCAGAATTTTCTTAAACAACATACCTTTTAATATGGTGCCTTCCCGACCATCCTTCTTAGACAACTGCTTTGGGACACGCTGTGAAGGAGCATACTCGACTGTAGCTCTAAACTGCATGCCTGAGAAGGCAAAGAAATTTTCATAGTTTGCACCATATCTCATTCAAGAACATGATTACAGGAGGGGGAAAATTTGAACACAAGAAAGATAAAGTAAGTCTGTTTACTTCTTTACAGTGTTTTGAATTAAAAAAAAATCATAATATTCTGACATTATTTGAGTCCCTCATCAACTTTTTGAAGGTATGCTCAAAAATTACCCTTCTCATTAACAAAGAGGTGGCCGTTAAAGAACTCTGCAAACTCAATAACATCTTCAGGCCTTTTGAAGTCAATATAGACTCTAGCATACGACTGACGCTTCTGACTGCAATCATTTAGAGAACAAATTAGAACAGAACATCCTTGAGAAGAGATTCTCGATATGATAAACTATAAGCAGTGATCTTCATAACAAAAGTTGAATCACCAAATCAATTATAAAGAAGGTGGTCAATTTGTTACAACGATGGGCATACCTTCACATAGAGAAAGCATAAATACAAAAATACAACATAAATGAAGGTGGTCAATATGCCATAAGAATGGATCTCCCTTCCCAATGAATAAGTATCATACAGAAATATCTTAGAAAAATTAATCTTTCAAACCATCTCTCTATGAAAGAAGGTAGGAAAAAAATCAGAAGAAGTCAGAATCTCCTCTATGAGATCAAAGGATGAAGGTAGGGAGAATGATGCATTGGAATTAAAATCACAAACACACCTGACACTACACCATCATAATTCTATTGATTAATGAAAGCCTGACCATAGTTGTCAAAATCTTATGATTCGATAAGATAAGGCAATTGAAAGATATGAATCTTCATGCGAATTTTAAGAAGTTCTGAATCTCATTAGAATCTTTAAAATCTTACCAATTCGGTGATACAATTTGAATCTTACAATTATTAAGATATTAAACCATGTGATTCTCCATTATCAACCCATTTTTATGTGATCTACTTGGAATTTTTACCCATTTAAAGCATTTTTCCAAGAAGCATCATTTATTAAGAGATCTTAGTTTCCAACTCTGTAGAGAGACATTTCAACTTCCAAATCTCCAATTTCTCCTCTAATGACAAGATGAAAATTCCACTACATCTATTAATCCTATGACATTGTATTTCTTTTCTCCTTTGTTAATTCTTCTAAGTTCTAACTTATTTGCTAAGCATATATCTTTTCTTTTGTGTGATTATCACCGACTCACTATAATAACTGACATTTGATATGGTTCAAAAAAGAAGTGACCGATAAATGAAAATGGTGATCAAAATGAAGAAGAGGATGAAGTGTTACCCATGTTAGATGATGATAGTATTAGTGTTAATAAGGGTGATAATGACATTGATCTTGATAGAGGGACTAGGAAATTAGGATCAGCAATG
>CANXYI010812877.1:0-17569 GCA_948208565.1 Hura crepitans | reverse complement strand
TGGTAACACCTGAGGATAACATGAATAGTACCTTACTTTAAAGTTAGGACTATGAGTTAGGAAGAGAAAGGTGAATTAGATTAAACAGTCCAGTGACACTTCTTGCCTATTCAAATAGAATGGGAAAGGGGTGTTACACTTGCTTTCTCCCACTTCGCTCCAACAAAGAGGAGTCTTACACCTTCTACCCTACAATGCTTTGTAAGGTGCCATTCCTAAGCTAGCCTAGTAGCTATTGTTGTATGCAAACTTAGTCAACGAAAAGTATTGATGCCAGTTGCCTTTGAACTCTATTAAACAGTTGCGTAGCATGTCTTGCAACACCTATATCACCCATTCTGACTGTCTATCCATTTAAGGATGAAATACTGTGCTTTACATCAATCGAGTACCTAATGCTTCTTGTAACTTCTTCCAAAACCTAGAAGTAAATCTCAAGTCTCAATCTGATATGATGGCTACTAGTACTCTATGTAACTGCAAAATCTCATCAATGTACAATTGAGCCAACTTCTCTAGGGAGTAATCCATTTGTACTGGGTTGAAATGAGCTATCTTTGTCAATCTATCCACTATCACCTATACCGCGTCACATCTACTTCGGGTCAATAGCAATCCCATCACAAAATCCATGGTGATCTTCTCCCATTTCCATTTTGGGATTGTTATCGGATGTTACAATCTAGAAGGAACCTGATGTTCTACTTTCACCTGCTGACAAGTGAAACACCATGCCATATATTCGGCTACCTCTCACTTCATTCTTGGCCACCAATAATGGGGTTTCAACCCAAGATACATCTTCGTGCTTCCTAGGTGCATGGAATATGGAGCTTCATGAGCCTCTTTCAACATCTGCAGTCTCAATCCATCTATTTCTGGCACATATAACTTGTTATGATAATACAGGCTTCCATCATCACTTAACTCAAATCTTGTCGTCTTCCCCTTTTTAACTTTACTCACAGTTTGCAACATCTGTTCATCTCTCAATTGAGTTTCCTTTATTTGCTGCTTAAAGTTAAGTTTAACCTATATTTCAGCCAAAACTGCATCTTCTGCTGTGTACTTTACTCTGACATGCATAAGCTTTAAAGTGGCAATAAGCTTTCTGCTCAAGGCATTTGCAACTACGTTCGTCTTGCCTAGATTGTAGTCAATCAAGTAATCATAATCCTTGATCAACTCCATCCATTGCTGTTGTCTAAGGTTTAGCTCCCTCTGTATGGGCAAATACTTCAGACTTTTATGATCGGTGCGGATGTAACACCTTTCTCCATACAAATAATGTCTTTACACCTTTAATGTAAACACGATTGTAGCTAACTCTAAATCATGTGTGGAATAGTTCTTCTTGTGAGGCTTCAATTGCCTGAAGGCATATGAAATCACCTTGCCTTCTTGCATTAACACACAACTAAGTTCATTGTTTGAGGCATTACTGTATATCACAAACTCTTTCCCCTGTTCTAGCTATGTAAGGATAGAAGCCTCTGTTAACATTCTCTTCAATCTGTAAAAACTAGCTTGACACTTATCGTCATACTTAAACTTCACATCTTTCTTTATCAACCATATTAATGGAGTTGTAATCATTGAAAGCCTTTCATGAACCTCTAATAGTACCCTGCCAATCCTAGGAAACTCCAAATCTTAGTTACATTCCTAAGAGGATTCCATTCTAACGCAGCTTTAACTTTGCTCAAGTCTACTCTAATACCCTCAGCTAAGGCAATGTGACCCAGAAAGGCTACTTCTTCCAACCAAAACTCACATATACTCAACTTAGCATACAACTGCCTCTCTCTCAAGGTCTGCAACACTATTTTGAGGCGTTGTTTGTGTTCCTCCTAGGTTCTGGAGTACACCAAGATGTCATCAATAAACACCACGACAAATTGATCCAAGTAAGGCTTGAAGATTCGGTTCATTAGATCCATGAAGGCTACTAGGGCATTAGTAAGCCCAAATGGCATCTCTAGGAACTCATAATGCCTGTATCAAGTTCTAAAGGCAGTCTTAGGGATATCACTCTCCTTGATCTGCAACTAATGATATCCTGATCTCATATCTATCTTAGAAAAGATACTGGCACCTCGCAACTGGTCAAAGAGATAATTGATTCTAGGCAATGCATATTTATTCTTGATTGTGACTTTATTCAATTGCCTATAATCAATACACAACCGGAGTGACCCATCTTTCTTCTTCACAAACAATACAGGTGCTCCCTAGTGTGAAACACTAGGCCTAATGAAGCTTTTATTTAATAGTTCTTACAATTGCACCTTTAACTCCTTTAACTCTTCTGGTGCCATCCTGTATGGTGTAATAGACACTGGATTCACACAAGGGTATGCCTCAATCTCAAAATCTAACTTTTGATGTGGAGACAATCCTGGTAACTCATCTAGGAACACATCAGGGAACTTAGACACAATCGATATCTGATCAAGACTAGGAGTCATAACACTTGTATCTACCATAGAAGCTAAGAAAGCTTTATATCCCTTCCGAATGAGTCGCCTGGCTGTAACAGCTGAAATGATGTTAGATAGGGAGTCTTTTTTACCCATAACTATCACCTCTTGCCCATCTGTGGTCTATAGATTCAACCTTTTCCTTTCACAATCAATCACTACTTTATGCTCTGACAGCCAGTCTATACATAGTATGACATCAAACTCATGAAAGGGAAGTTCTATCAGATCTGTTAAAAAAGTTTGCTTATGGATTATCAGAGGATAATGTCTATAAACTGTGTTCACCATCACACTCTTGCCAATTGGGTTACTCACTTGAATGTTTAGGTCTATAGGTTCTAGCTCAAGTCTCCTATCTTGTGCTTGTGTGGTGCAAATATAAGAATGTGTCAATCCAGGATAAATTAAAGCTAATACCAGTGCATCAAATAAAGAGAAAGTACCAGCAATGACGTCTGTCACTTTCACTGCCTCCCGAGCATGGATAACATATTGCCTATAATGCTCATACATCCAAGTTCTATGAATAGTGCCTTCTAGGCCCGAATCGTGTTCCCTATAGTACGGGGCACCTTCAAAAGGCCAGAAAAGGGTATATTAGTCATAAAACTTTGACGGGCTTGAAAATGGGTAAAATGAAAGAATTTAAAAATTTAACAGAACCAATAAATCATTTCGGGTTAAGAATTAGTGAATAAGGAGATAAAATAAGTTTGTGCCGAGACTGCCCCGAGATGTACCTGGACAGACCCAAAAATACCATAACATGAACCTAAAAAATTTTAATGAATATGATGGAGAAGGAATTTTAATTTTCTAAAGTCGTTTGCTATTTTTTTCAGAATATTTTATTCTAGTGGGTGAATAGTGCTAAAAAGTCAATAATGGAATTTTGACTTGAAATTTTACATGGGCCTTAGTGGCACTAATCGAGGATTCTTAAAACTAAAATGAGTATTTTTAGAGGTCCAAAGAATTTTCTATGAATTTCTAAAGTTTAAAATGAAATTAGGAGAAAACGGACCGTTAGATCAACACGTGTCGTGATCTGAGCCATCCACTTACCCCTATATAAGGGCCCACACATGTGGAGGGGGTCACATGTGTAGAACCAACCTTTCTTCCCCAAAATTCCTCCCTTAGCTAATGCCATTTTCAAGACTCTTTCCCTCTATTTTTGCTTTCTCTCTCCTCTCATACACACCAAAAAATCATAAATAAGATATGGATTAGACCCTCTATAACTTCTAGAGTCTAATCCAAGTGAGAATGGTATGACTTCTAGACCCTTCATTTACATGCCATTATCATGTTCCCTCCATCCCACATATACCATTATCATGTTCCCTCCATCCCACACACACTATGCCATCCCACACATACCATTCAGTCAAAGTTTTATGACCAATATGCCCCTTTCTGGCCTCGTGAAGATGCCTCGAGTTGCAAGGAACATGAGTTATGCCAAAGAGGTACTGTTCATAGAACTTAGACTTACAGACATTATAGAGATAATTGACCAATTTAATAATGCCTATATAATTAGACAACCTAGTATGGATAGGTTGACCGGTCAACTAAGATTAGCAGCTATAATGTTTACTTTTAGGTAATAGGCCTACAGGTAACTTGTGATTTTTGTGTCAATGGGCACCAAGCTTTTCGGGCCACTATTTTTGCACTACATTGTGATAGGCCTATAGGCTAATGTGTTTATATCTGCAGATACTAGTGCCTTCAGGTACACTAGTTTACACCCATCGGGTGCCAGCGCCTTTAGGTGCATTGTTATCAGCTATCCAGCCTTAGATAGTTGTCTTTTTAGTATGGGCATAAATTAAACTAATAATAATAATAATAATAATAATAATAATAATAATAATAATAATAATAATAATAATGTGAAGTATTGTGATGCTAGCATGAGTTAAGCATAAATAATGTTAATTGCAGCTTTAATGATACATATTGCGTGACATTGATGTTTTTAGCATAATGTCAGGTTAAACCCATTAGCATGATATATGTGGTTTTATGTGGAATTTTATACTCATATTATTGATGGGTTGGTACATATAGGGTTTTGGAACCCGAATATGCAATAATGACGCGTAGGTATCCTAATGGATCAAAATGCATGTTATTATTCACGTTACCTTGTAAAATTGAGCAAGTGTATATTTTGAGTGATATATATGAGTACTATATATGTATGGTTGATTTTTAGTTATGTTAAGAGCAATTCTACTATGATTATGGACATAGTATGGTTTTTGTGTTTTTAAAGACAAGTATGTGCTATATTGCATAATTATATGATTTTCATAATATGTGTATATATATGATTATGAAATGACTCACTTGATTCATATTGCATAATTGTATGCTTATATTGCTATAACAAGTTAAAGTGATTACACCACTAAGTGAAAGCTTAGTGCATTGCCTATTTGCAATGCATAGGTAACAGAGCAGCAGATTAGAGTCAAAGCTTCTGCCCTATAGGAGAACATGAAGGTTGCCCTTCTTGGGTACTTTTAATTTCTTTTTGTAAAATGATGTTAATGTAAATATAGCTAGTGTTGTTCTTATGATTCCAGAGGGATTAGGCCTAATCTGTAAACTTTGGGTTTGGTTTTGTAACTAAAGCTATAATATAGTAAAAGCTTTATTTTTCTTATGTGAATTGTGTGATAACATTGATGATGCATGTGAGAATGTTGTTTGAGTTGAGCCTAAGGCTCTATATTTTTTGATGGAGTTTGAAGGGTCAGAAGGACCTATTTGATGTTAAAATGTGTTGTGTGCTTTTGTAAAAGTGTTTTTAACAGGTTTACTATTTGGGAAAGTGTCCCAGTACAGTTGTTATACTACCAAATTTTCAACACAACCCTATTAGTTGCCTCATAAAGCATGCCAAATGATTTTTAGTGTTTTAATACTCTAATATGAAAGTAATTAGTTCTTTAATAAAAAGTTTTAAATTATTCCGATTTTATAGGTAGCAAAATTGGATATTGGTATGCGGCGGTGCCCTTTGCTCGAGTCTAGTGTATGGATCGGGTAGAGGGTGCTATATTATATGTTCCTAGGTGTCTTACATGAGAGCTAAAGTCTAAGGTTGTTCTCTTTGAACTACTACATTGCTACGAGGCTGATAGGTTTTGTTTCTTTTTGAAGCAGAGCATGATGAGTGATCAGGTACCCAAAGACCAAGGAGAGGAAATGGCTTGTTATGCCCCTACAATTGAATAAGAGGGAGCTAGCAGTGTAAGTATACTAGAACCTAGTGATGCTACATAGTAGCCACAGCCACAAATATAGCCACAAATATGAGAATCCCTAATATTATTACAATAAATAGTGGATCTGCTCAAACATACTTTTGTTGTGGCTGCTCTACCTCCTCCACTAGTTCCAGTACCTCCACCACCACTAACTCCTCTATAGAAGACTCCATTAGAGAGGATTAAAAAGATAGGAGCTATGGATTTTCTTCATACGAAGGAGGATAATGCAGCAGAGCAAAGTATTAGTTGGAGAGAACTTTCAAAATTTTGGAATAGCTGGAGTGTTCAGAAGAAGATAGTTTGAAGTGTACAACTTCTCTCCTACAGGAAGAAGCAGTCCATTGGTGGTATACTATTAAGAAGAGGAAGGCAGTGACAGATCTCACTTAGGAGTTCTTCTTGACATAGTTCAAAAAGAGGTATATTCTAGATTCCTATAAGGATAAGAAGAGGTAGGAGTTCCTAGACTTAAGATAAGGTAGGAGGACAGTGTTAGAATATGAGAAAGATTTTACCAGGCTAATCAGATATGTTGAAAAGTTCATTCTTAATGAAGAAGAGAAATGTAAGAGATTCCTAAAGGGTCTAAATATAGAGTTGAGATTGCAGATAGCTAACCCGATGGTGATAGATTTTGCTATACTAGTGGTATCTGCATATGATATGGAGGAGATGGTACAAGAGAAGAGAGACTTCTTTCAAAGAAAAAGACAGCTCACCACTGGACAATCCAGTACAGATACAGGTGGTAGTAAGAGAAAAAGAGAAGCACTATCTCAGTCTCAATCAGTGCATTAGGCATAGAGGTAGAAATAATCTCAGAGATCTAGGCAGGCTTTTATAGTTAGATCTCAACCACCTCCATGAGCTATTAGTGCTCTAAGACTAGCAAGTAATAGGAACGGACCCCCAACTTGTAATACTTGCAATAAGAGACATTAGGGGCAATGCAAGTTAAGTAGAAAGGGAGAATGCTTTACTCATAGTGCTCGAGATCATTATCAGAGAGAATGTCCTCAAAGACAGCCAGAGGGTGCCCGTACTCAAGCATCTATAGTAACATCTCAGAGTGGAGGATAAAGGTAGGGCAGAGGGAATCAACCTAGTGCTAGTCAGGGGGTAAGATCATAAGCCTGTGCATCAGTGGGGTAATATGATGTCAGGGCCAGAGAAGAGGCAGCAGCCTCAGATGTCATTAATGGTATGTTCTACTTATTTGTTGTTCCAGTTTTGCCATTGATAGACACAGGATCTACACATTCTTATGTATGTACCACACTAGCACATGATAAAGGACTGAAATCTAAGTATGTGAACATAGACCTACAAGACAGTAATCTTATAGGGTAGAGTGTGAATGTGAATAGGATACATAGGCAGTGTCCTCTAGTTATCTAGGAATGTCTGTTTCCTATGGATTTGATTGAGTTACCTTTTCATGAGTTTGATGTGATTTTGGGAATGGATTGGTTGTCTGAACATTGAGCTATAATAGATTGTAAACATAAGAGGTTGACCCTCTAGACTACAAAGGGATAGATAATGATAGTTATAGGTGAGAGACACCTACCAAATAATCTTATCTCAGTTGTTATAGTAAGGAAACTTAATCAAAAAGGGTGTGAAGCTTACCTAGCACATGTTATTGATACTAGTACTTCCACCCCAACTCTTGAATAGATCCTTGTAGTTTTTGAGTTTCCTAATGAGTTGCCAGGATTACCTCCATAGAGGGAGCTGGATTTTGAGATTGAGGTGTATCTTAGTACAACTCTTATGTCTATTACCCCTTATAAAATGGCACTTACTGAGTTGAAAGAACTGAAGGTGCAGTTGCAAGATCTATTAGATAGAGGGTTTATTAGACTCAGTACATCACCTTAGGGAGCCCCTGTTTCGTTTATGAAAAAAGAAAAATGGGTCCCTTTGATTGTGTATTGATTATAGACAGCTTAATAAAGTGACAATAAAGAACAAATATCCCTTACCCAAGATAAATGATCTTTTTGACTAGTTGAGAGGTGCAGGTGTGTTTTCTAAGATTGATTTGAGGTTTAGGTATCATCAATTGAGAATAAAGGAAGCTGATGTTCCTAAAACTGCTTTCATGACCCGATATAGGCATTATGAGTTCTTAGTGATTCCATTTGGGCTCACTATTGCCCAATAGCCTTTATGGATTTACTAAATAGAGTATTTCAACCCTACCTAGATTAATTTGTGGTTGTGTTCATTGATGACATCTTAGTGTATTTTAAGACCAGAGAAGAACATGAGCAGCATCTTAAGGTTGTGTTATAGACTTTGAGGGAAAAGTAATTGTATGCCAAGTTGAGTAAATGTGAATTCTGGCTTAATAAAGTAGCTTTTTTGGGATATGTAGTATTAGTCGAAGGTATTAGAGTAAACCCCAATAAGGTCAGAGCAATGTTAGAATGGGAATCTTTGAGGAATGTGATAGAGATATAGAGTTTTCTAAGTTAGCTGGGTACTACAAACTTTGTGAAAAGATTTTTTATACTTGCAACACCTTTAACTAGATTGATTAGAAAGATTGTGAAATTCAGGTGGGATGCTAAATGTCAAGAAAGTTTTGATAAGTTAAAGAGGATGTTGACAGAAGCTCCTATCTTAATTCAACCTGAACAAGGTAAGGACTTTGTGGTGTATAGTGATGCTTCACTTAATGGGTTAAGATGTGTGTTGATGCAGGAAGGAAAAAAGGTAGCTTATGCTTTGAGATAGTTAAAACCACATAAGAGGAACTACCCTACTCATGATTTAGATTTAGTTGCCATTGTGTTTGCTTTGAAAATTTTTAGGCATTATTTGTATGGTGAGAAGTGTTACATTTACACAGATCACAAGAGTTTGAAATATCCTCTTACTCAGAGAGAGTTGAACTTGAGACAAAGAAGATGGTTGGAGTTGATTAAAGATTATGACTGTATGATAGATTACCATCCAAGGAAAGCTAATATGGTAATAGATGCTTTAAGTAGAAAATTAATGGTAACCTTGAAAGCCATGAATGCTAGACTGCAGTATACACAAGAAGATGCTATTTTGGTTGAGCTTTGGATTAAACCCGATTTTAGGCAATAGATAAAAGAAGCTCAAGTGAAAGATGAACAGTTGAGACAGATTGTGGGTAAAGTTAAAGAGGGGAAGGCAATAGATTTGAGTTAAGTGAGGATGGATGTCTGTATTACCAGGGTAGGTTGTGTGTACCTAGTATAGATGACTTGAGATTGTAGATACTGAAAGAGGCACATAAAGCCCCTTATTCTATACACCCTAGTAGTACTAAGATGTACATGGACTTGAAGTCTTAATACTGGTAGTCAGGTATATAGAGAGATGTGGTAGAATATGTTGCTAGATGTCTAACATGTTAGCAAGTAAAAGCAGAGCATCAGGTTCCTTTTGGATTGATGCATCCTATAGCAATACCATAATAGAAGTGGAAAAAAGTGACAATGGACTTTGTGATGGGATTACCTATGACTAGGAATAAATGTGATGCTATGTAGGTGATAATTGATAGATTAACTAAGATGGCTCATTTTATTCCAATCAAAATGGATTATTCACTGAAAAGGCTTGCTAGATTATACATTGATGAGATTATCAGACTCCATGGTGTACTTATAGCTTTTATTTTAGATAAAGATCCTCACTTTACTTTTAGGTTTTGGAAGAAACTGCATCAAGCATTAGGTACCAAGCTAACTTACAGTATAACTTTCTAACCTCAGATAGATGGATAATCAGAAAGGGTGATACAGTAAGTTAGAGATGCAAAAAAAAAAGTAAAAGTTGGTAAAAAGAGATTAAAAGCTACAACTGATAAGCAAAAGTCCTATGTCGACTTAAGCCGGAGGGATATTGAATATGATGTGGGTGAGAAAGTATTTCTGAAAGTATCCCTATGGAAGAAAGTACTCAGATTTGGGAAAAAAGGGAAGTTGAGTCCTAGATTCATCGGGTGGGACCACTAGCATATAGGCTAGCCTTACCTTCTGAGTTACAAATACATGATATGTTCGATATTTCAATGCTTAGAAGGTATATATTAGATCCTTCCTATATAATCCTAGTAGTTGACATTGAAGTACAGCTAGATTTAAGTTACAATGAAGAACCAATATAGATTTTAGCTTCAAAAGTGAAGCAGTTAAGGAATAAAACCATTCCTTTAGTTAAAGTTCTCTGGAAGTATCATAATACAGAAGAAGCTACTTGGGAACCTAAGGAGTAGATGAAGAGTCAATATCCATATCTATTTACTCCAAGTAATTTCGAGGACAAAATTTCTTAAGAGGGAAGAATTATAATACCCATAAGTGAAGGCTCTATGAACAGTACCTTCGAGGGTCGAAAAGTGTGCTCGGAGTGCTGAGTCACCTTTATAAGGATCAAGGTAGGGTATACTAGTTATAAAACTTTGAGGGGCTTAAAAATGATGAAAATGGCTTAATTTAAAGATTTAGCATAACTAATAAGTTACTTTAGGTTGTAATCTAGTGGGTCATAGGCTCAGATGGATTCAGGCCGAGAATGACCCGGGATGTGCCTGGACAAACCTGAAAATACCATACCCTGAAGGTCAAAAATTCCCTTGAGTTTATTGGTGAAGGAATTTTTGAATTCTAAGGTTGTTTGCAAATTTTCCTTGCTTTTGGGTTTTGCATGTAAATCGACGCAGTTGGTTAGCTATCCTATCGAGGGAATTTGGCTGTGAAATTTTATGAGTCTCTAAATGGGATGAAATGAGGATTTTTAAAATAAATACAATGATTTTTAGAGTTTTGAGTATTTTTAAAAGTTTCCCAAAGTTTTTATCGAAATCGAGCAATTTTAGAATGCTCGGGTGGCACGTGGCCCCACCAATACCACCTCAGCCACTATAAAATGGCTTAACGTGAATACCCACTTGGCAACTCACCCCACCACCCACCCATTTCCTCCCTTTCTCCCTCGCTTATACCTGACACCATCTTCCTCTTCTTTCTACCATTTTCATGGTTTCTTAAAAAGCTTTTCTCTTCCCAATTGCCACCAAAAGTCATTTTAATATGTTATGAATTGATTTGTGAAGGCATTAGAGGCCATAGGAGTCCCTAAAGCTTAAGGAAATTTAAGAGAGCTCAAGTGTACATAAAAAAGGTGTTGGAAACCAAGTTTTGATGTGTAAGTGTTTCCTCCCTTTTTAATTTATTTCCTAGAGGATTTCACTATTTTAAGAATGCTTATAACCTTAGAATTTGATTTGGAGACTTGTATGATTTTTGGTGGATTTTTGAAGGAGGAGTGGCATGTATGGTAGGTAGAGCCAAATAAGGGGAAACAAGGGCTTTTTGCAATCTTGAAGTAAAGAATAAGTCTCTTTTGTTAGAAAGGTAAGTGAATTTAAAGCATTAAAGGCATGTGACTTAGGATTTGTATGTGAAAAGTATAGAAACCTTGCATAGAAATGATGGCAATTATGGTTAATAGGCATGTATTTATGTTAATTGTGTATGGAATGAATATTTGGTGAAAAGAATGAATGGAATGACTAAGTCCTCATTAGGCCGAGAGGTATGTATAGTGTGTGTGATGTGTTTATGGCTTGTTAAGGTATTTTGGTATGAATTCTAAGGTTTTTGCTATAAAAATGTATAAAGTGTGATGGAACATGGTGGAAAATGTGAGTATTGATGTGACAATTTATTAGGCCAAAGGTGCCTTGGTGTGTAGGTTAAGTGTATGGCAAGTATACATGGCATATTATATGGAATTTGGCTTGTTAGTGATGGCATTTTAGGTGTAGATGATAAACTTCATGAATAAAGCTTGTGTGTGTGTGCTTAGTGTGGCCGAGGCATATATGAGGTATGTAATGGCATAGTTTGCATGATAATGGCATTATGTGTGTGTATAACTATGCTTCAATGATGTGAAGATATGTGTATGTGTGATTGAATGTTGGGAAAATCATGTACATGGCCATTTGAAGGCATTGGCTGATAGGTATACAAAGCCAGAATGGCATGAAAAATGAGGTATGGCATGGCATGTGTATGTATGTGATTGGCATGACATATTTGACATGATTGTGTAATATCCATATGGCATGAATTAGGTGAATATGCATGAGTATTAAGGCATCAAATGTATATAATATGGGATACCTTTTAAGGTTAGGAAATGATTGAAAAATGAACTTGAAATTGGCTCGTAATAGCTTGGTAAAAGTGACCTTAAAATGGACTAACTTTGGCATGAAAATGGCACTTTATTTTGAGACAATTTGTGATGTTTAAGTGAAATGAAATGGAAGCCTTTTTTAAGGCTATTTGAAATATATATTTGACCTTGGCTTTAGGCCTACGAAAGTGTATGGAAATGAGTGCAAATGGCATGAAAAGGATTTAAATTGGACCTAAAATGGCCTACACAAAAATAAAAAAATGACCTATAACTATCCCATAAAATTAATTTTGGGACCTATACTTAAAATGAATATTTAACATGAACATTATTGGACTAAAATCATGGAATAGACTAGCCTTAGTATGAACTTAATTATGCCTAAAAGAGTGGCCTAAAATACTTCAGAAAAATTTTCTCATAACTATCCGGTAAGGCCTAAAATAACATGTAATTGTGTAGGTCAAATTTTGATTATGGAATAAAATTCATAATTGTCTATTTTTCTTTCCTAAATATTATAATATGATGATCAGTAAGTAAATAAAAATAAAATAAAGTCAGATGGCCTATTAGTTAGACACCCACTAGATGGGTTGATCGGTTAACTAAGGATTTTTTAGTTGCTAGATTTATCTGTTTATCAGATTAGGCTGGTGTAGCAGTCAGGGTCCACAAGATGGGCTATGCACTAGTCTGTAGGGTAGACCACTATATTGATATTATTGTTTGTGTATCAGACTAGGGCCGGTGCAGCGGTCTGGTTCCCTAAAGAGGCCACTGCACTAGTCTGTGGGGTAGACTAAAATGTGAATAATATGAAATGATGATGTTTGACTTTGAGAGGTCTACGAACTAATCCCCCATTTTCCTTTGTCTGACTAGGGAGGTTCCTATGAACTGATCCCTATTATCAGACCAGGACGATGTAGCGGTCGAGGTCCAAAAGGTGGGCCACTACATAACTTTTTAGTTCCTTTTTAGTCATATGTCTTAGGTGTAGTCTATCTAGTTAGGCCTATTAAACTAAATGAAATTAATATCTAGACTTTGATTAATGGCTAATTATTGTATGAATAATTGTATTAAATTATTATAATGGCATTGTGTAAAAATGGCATATCACCTGAATGGCATGAATTACATGGTATATAACACACACACACTATATGTTGACTATTATAGCATTATTGCAAGTGAGCCATTACTTATACCATGTTTTAAATGCTTTAAGTTTACCACTGAGTTTCATACTCAGGTACTAGTTACTTATACATTGTTTTAAATGCTTTAAGTTCACCACTGAGTTTCATACTCAGGTACTAGTGTTATGGTGTGCAGCTTGCGAGGATAAGCAATCTGGCCTCAAAGATTATGCTATGTAGCAATGCAATTCTTGAAGGGTACATAAAGTCTTTCCCTTTTTTCTTATTAGATAACACTTATGTAACACACTATAGGTATGGGTTTACCATGCTTAGGAGTTGCTATGTCTATATATATAAAGAATGGATGTGATGTATATAATCAGGTGCTTGTTGGTTTAGTTTGGTTGATGTTTTGATAACTATAGGCTTGAGGCCTTGTGTGTGTTTTTGATATGTGGTTAGTGTGTGCTAATGTTGACTAGGGAACTAGAAGGGTCTAGATGGGGGTTGAATGAAATTACTATTTATAGAAGTGTTTTTATAGGTGAAAAAAAATTTGGTATGTCACCTGAGTAGCCATTATGTTGCCTTATTTTCTGTAACATATAAAGTGTCTATAAATGGGTTTTTTTTAGTCTATCAAACCATATAGGAATATGCTTGAGGATTAGATTTAGAATCTAAGAAATACTTGTTAAAGTTCTAGATCAATCCATAATCATTAAGGAATTTACCCTTGGAGCAATTCTAGGAGGGGTGACCTATCGAGAAGTGCATTGCCTGTTGGGTTTCTTTAGGAATTTGATAGGGGATGTCACAATTACATGGAATAGTATTGAAGTATAATTATATAAAATTCAATGTATATAATATTAATCTTATATGTATTTTGTATGAAGTCTTTAGAAGCTTATGAAGTATATAATATGGTATGTATGCGATTAAGTATGGTTCTGCAATATTCACATGATTATTTAGTATTATAATGTTGGATATAAAAACAGCTGATGGATGTGTATGTATAGTAGATAAGAATAATTGATGTGCATGATCTAGATAATTTTTCTTATGTATGTGACATCTAATAAAATAAATGTTTTGTGCTGTGGATGATCAAGAGGATCAAAGTGGCTTGTAATGTGATGTGCGCATTTACAAAAGTGTTTTTCCACATGTTTAAATTTGGAATAGTGTCACTGGATAGTCATTATGCTTTCAAATTTTGTATGTAATGACCCCAAATTGTTTAAGTTTGTTTAGTGAAGTGGTTAGTCTTTAGTGGTGTGATATTCTTTATTTGGTTTGAAGACCAAACTAGGTAAGGGGTGTCATAAAAAAAACTTAACTAATTGAGAAAAATGTGTTCCACAATCCCAGTTGTGGCACCCCTTACCCAGTTTGGTTTTTAAATTAGATGAAGAGTATCACCCAACCATAATCTAACTTCCTTAAATCCAGTTTACTCAAAACTTTTTTCCTTAATCTAATAAAATATAATTTGTTAAGCTATTTAGGATCTCGATGTCAAAAATCCAATAACATAACAGTTGTCTAGTGACACTAGCCAAAATTTAAAAACCTATAGAAAACACTTCTATATTCATCCATATTATAATCCATACCATCATGATCTTCATAATTAGCCATAGCTCAAGACATGTATTGTAAACATTTCATAACGTCATCTATCCTTTCTTACCAATCATGATCTATGATTTACTATCCATTCACAATTCTTCATGTAATATATACTCATCATTATAATACAATCCAATCACACTTCGTAATTCAAAACCAAGCTCAATAAGTTACAAACCAATATATATATACTCATAAGTTCAAAGGACCTTATATAGAATACAAATAAGCTTTGGATCTATACATCAAAACTTAATACATATTAAAGCAATCCAATACAAAAATCTCTTCTAATCTTTCCTCATCCACTGAAACCTGTATCTTTTATCCCCCATCACTTCTTATAACCTATGCATCACAAACAATGTAATGCACTAAGTATGGAGCTTAGTGGTGTATCCAATAATTTTCAATATTTATATGCATATATAAATGAACATAAATAAGGCACCGTATGATTTTCATAACATTTAATATAAACAAGGCTTTATAATGCATGATCCAAAGAAAGCTCATAAACAAATTCACTATATGCTATTCATGTATCCATTTTACTATGTTATGCATGCTCTAATCCTACTATGCAATTTAGCTATATCATGATGCACAAGCATACTACTAATCATTTCATGTATCATATATATTATAAAATCAAACATTCAGTTAACATCATTAAACATCATGCATTTATTCATAATCCAACATGTTCAATACTATTATCTCATTTTGATTTATATTATTAAGACTACAATTATATTGTACGATAATTATTCATTTTACCCATATTTAAAAGAAAAACTCCCAAAACTAGATATCAGGAATTTGTGACCACAAAGGTCTCATAAAGGGACCACAAAGTTCTCAAACGGTGACCCGTATGCCTTTAGATAATCACACATAGGTCTTAAGATGGTGACTTATAATTTTTAACTCAATTTATAGTCTGAAGGCATACACAATGCTCGTCAACCTTAATATAGTGACCCGAAGGTCTCAAATGGTGACCCGTAGGTCTCATACGCACTAAAGTGCCCTATCAGCTGCTAATCTACCTAGTTGACTAATCAATCTATCCAAGCTAGGTTGTCTACATATATTGGCCATCACCATATTAAACTTTGTTTCACCTTTAAAATATAGCTTAAGTAAGCTATATTAAATAATTGGTCAACACATAACCTAAGGGAAATCATCAATAATTCTTAAATTAGAAATCACTCAATGCTAATCATTATACAACTTGTGCATTCTCATTACTTGCATTATATATGCATCCTCATTTCTCAAACATGTATCATTATAGTATTTTTAAGGCATAAGAACTTTCTTTATGTATCATTAAGCTATTTAACTATCTTTCATAAAATAAGCATAGTAAGGATACTTACCTTGATAATGCATATAAGCCATTCCATGTTTTCATCTCATCATTTGCATATACATCATTTAAATATTATGCTTTTCATCATAGTATTTTAAATCATGGTGATAGCATCATTATTCTTCTTCATACACACACACATACACACACACTTTTTTTATCAATCATGTAATCATTTTTATAGGCATAGCATAGACACCTATAGTAGTCATCATCATAAGTTAGCTTATCATCTAGTTAGGATTAAACCTATAGTCATGTATATATTATGAATCATATCTCGATTCTTGTATCATATATGCTTTATCAAATCTTTAATGTTGTGTTGAACTCCTAATTATAATCAATATCTCATAATTATATGATTTATTTACATAATCATAGTTAACCATTC
Organism: Hura crepitans; assembly: GCA_948208565.1. Taxonomy (NCBI): domain Eukaryota; kingdom Viridiplantae; phylum Streptophyta; class Magnoliopsida; order Malpighiales; family Euphorbiaceae; genus Hura; species Hura crepitans. The sequence continues at coordinate 1,040 of CANXYI010812877.1, read as the reverse complement.
GGCCACATACATGATCCATATGCATTCATCTCAATAATGGATTCCATCGTGACTTAAGTTTATTTTACATGCCTCTAAAGCTACCATATGTACATACTTCCATTTAAGGTCATATAAAATGTGTAGGCTTATATAAGCATACATTATGTCACTTGTATGTTTGTTGCATCAAGCACTAATCATACTTATCTTTATTTTCATCCATAATCAAAGTTATGGCATAATTCACCATATATACTTTATAACACAACTTCATGCTTTATCATTCCCATATATATTTTAGCCATAAACCAATATTCCTTCATTAACCCTATTTCATTATGCTAATTATCAATATATACTCATTTCTAATAAATGACAATTCCAAAAGCATGTTAGAGTCCATATATTAAACATACACCCAATTGGTCATAATACATCACATAAATATCTTACACATCTTAACATGTACATTATAAACTTTAGATTACATAACCACCTGCCTACACATTATGTAAGGTTTTTGGCCCCTTCTTATATTCAATTCATCCTCACTTTAAGTCTATCATAGATTCGTCATTTAAAATATGTCATTAACTCATCTCGGCAAGTAAATGCATAATACCATCAGTTCATATTGTATATATGTCCAATAACCTTAATAAACATACTTCAGATACTCTTTTGTGCACACACAATGATTATATTTATTATATACATTTATGTGCAAAGTTTAATACTTAACACCATTTGTTTTCTTCAATACATTTAATATTAGGAATTCACACATACAATATACATTATAAAAATTACACTTAGTGCTTTTTTTACTTTAGGTCACTTTCCTATCATATTCATTTTAAAACTACTAACCATGCATACATATTTCATTTGACTCATGTTTAAGCTTAAAATCAAGTAATACATTAAAACACTATCATTACCATTTCTAGCAAGTTTTAGCCAAGTCATCATTCAAACACATTCACCTCAATTTAATCATCCAAGATATATTTAATCATCCAGATTATATTATTCCATAAGAACAACTCACCTACATG
>CANXYI010812859.1:0-10073 GCA_948208565.1 Hura crepitans | reverse complement strand
TCCATATTCACCCTAGATTGGTTTTTAGCTTCGAACATTCATAAAATATTCTTTGGTACTCTAAAAATTCTCATTTTAGTTTTAAAATTCCTAAATTAATAAGACTAAGGTCCATGAAAAATTTCAACCCAAAAGTCAACTATTGACTTTTTTGGCACTGTTCATGGTCAGAATAAAATAGTCTGAAAAAATATCAGATGACCTCAGAAAATTCCAATTCCTTCACCATCATACTCAGTGGAATTTTTGAGTGACAGGGTATGATATTTTTGAGCCCATCCAGGCTCATTCCCGAGTCTCAAGCTGTCCGGGTCTTAAAATATTTTTATCTCTAAAATTGGTAGTTTATGGCCTAAAACTAATTATTGATTCTGCTAAAAATTTTAATTCATTTGTTTTGACCATTTTCAAGCCCGTCAAAGTTTTATGAGCAATATACCAGTCATCGGACTCGAAATGATGACCCGCACCGCAAGGAACATCACTCGGGTTCCGAAAATACTGTTCACAAGACTTTGACCGGCGGACGTTATAAACCCTTTCTAGTTGGGCATCAACTTGCCAACTCCTGTATTCCCCTTGGTTAGGTCAGCTCTTCTGAGCACCAAGTCTCCGATGTTGAAATCTCTGTGCTTTACCTTCAAGTTGAAGTATCTAGTTATTCTTTGTTTGTAGGCTACCATTTTAATCGAAGCATCTTCTCGCCTTTCCTCTATGAGGTCTAGTTTAAGCTTTCTTTATTCATCATTTCTTTTGAGACTCCATACCTCTATCCTATAAGAAAGTATTTTAATTTCTACCAGGCTCACTGCTTTGGATCCAAAGGCTAAGGAATAGGGTGTCTCACCGGTAATGGCTCTAGGTGTTGTTCAATATGCCCAAAGTACACTTCCCAACTCTTCAAGCTAACGGCCTCTGGCTTCAAACAACCTCTTCTTGAGTCCATCTAAAATGGTTTAGTTGGACACCTCTGTCATGCCATTCATCTAAGGGTAAACTACTAAAGTAAACTTTAATTGTATATTGAGACTTCCATAAAATTCCCTAAATGCGGAGGAATCAAACTGTTTACCATTATTCGTAATAAGCACTGCAGAAAATCTGAATCTACAAATGATTTCCTTCTATATGAACTATTGGATTCGTCCAGAGGTGATAATAGCTACTGATTTGGTTTCAATCCATTTAGTGAAATGATTTATAACGATAATTAAAAACTTCAGCTACCTTCTTCCTTATAGAAATGGACCCAATATGTCAACTCCCCATTGATTAAAGGGCCAGGCTACCCCAATGGAGTGTTAAACTGTGCCCGACTTTCTTATTATTCTACCATGCACTATGGACATTTCTTGATAACTTCCTGCGCATCTTTTCAGATGGAAGGCCAATAATATCTTGTGCACAACACTTTCCTCACCACTGTCCGTACAGCTTCATGTGCTCCATTTATTCCCTTATGTATTTCCTTGATTACATATTCCCCTTCCTCAAGAGTTACACATTTAAGCCACGGGTGTGTTTTAGCCTTCCTAAACAACCTCCCATTGATCATTGAGTATTCAAGTGACTTTTGAGATACTTTTCTTGCTTTTGAATTGTTATGTGGCAATTTTTCAGATTGGAGATACTCAACAAGTGGGCTGTACCATGCCTCTCTTACCACAATGGCTATCATCACTTTTTCTTCTTGGATTGAGGGTGTAACTTTAATTTCAATCATAAGCTTTTTCTAAGCCTCTGACCCTCCTAAAACCACAGCTTTAGCTAAAATATCTGCCTCTTTATTATCCTTTTTGGGAATTTATTTCCCTTCCCATTTGACCCCTTCTTTCTTCAAGCTCTATAATAAGCTCTTCACCTTATTTACGTATTCTTTCATATGTCTTTCCCTAAGCTAGCAGTGATTTGTCGAGTGACTAATTATGTCACACCTTTACCTGATTTCCATGGAAACTCAATAAGAGAGTGAACTTCCTCTAAGGTCACCTATTCTCAAATTACCCTAAGGATTCATTCATTCAACCTTTACCAATTTATTTAGTTTCTTACTTTGCTTTTGAATTTTTTTTTTGTTTTTACTTTATTTACATGTCATAATAACCAAAATACATTTGAAAATCCATTCATTTTGTTAGAAAAGTTTTTAAAGAAAATCAAACAGCATAACAGTTGTCCGAGTAAAAATATAAAATTTTTTTCCTGCAAATAATAAGCACTTCTATATATCCATTTATCAAATTCACAACACTCGGACCCTCTGATCCTCCCTTCTCATCTCATTCACAAAAGCACATGTAATACTATAATATCACTATCAGCACTCATAGTGACAAGGTCTTAAACACATCAATTTCAAAAAAACACAATAGTTCATATGCATTTTCATTCATACTTTTCCATTTCTTCAGCTTGCATTTTTTTTCATTTATGGTTATACATTCATCTAAATACAACAAAACTCTATACAACCCTATAATCCTGTTCTAAACATATAAGTACACTTCCTAGTTGCAGTAAAAAAACAAAGACAAAAATAAAATACCTCAGAGACTTGGACACTTCAGCTACTAAGGCTCAAAACTTCTTGTATTATCCCTAACTTCGACCTGCGAATTAGAAAAGCTGAGACACTGAGTAAAACTTAGTGGTGAATATGAGGTAAACATATGCATGCATTTCACATTCATTCATACAGTTATGCCTTTAAAATGATTAGCAACAATTCATTATAGTTAATAAACTAATTATAGCAATGTAATATCTTATATATTTAGACACTTCAATAACACACTAGACATAGCATTTTTCATTCATTTAAGCTTTTCATGACCATTCTATGATAATTGATTATTAATTTCTTTATTAGGCCTATACCGATAAACTAAACCTAAACACTAGACGACAAAATCCTGGGTGTGTAGTGGTCCTCATTTTGGACCTTGTACTGTAGCTGCACCTACATACTTATTTATTACTATGTAGTGGTTCTAGGAGCCTTGTTCTATAGTTGCACCTGTATACTTAATTTTATATAGTGCAGTGATTTAAAATAAACCTTATCCTGCAGCTGTACCTGCATACTTATGATAAAAATGGTATTGATCTATCTGATTAAACCTAACAGTTATTTTATTCCTAGTTAATCGGTCAACCCATTCAATGGGTGTCTAACTATACAGTCGATCTATTTATTTTTATTTATCATTTAGGTAGAGGTCATTTTACATAATTTGACCTGATTTCTCATTATTCTTATTTCTTGTTTTCTTTTTAAGTGATTTACATAATCACTAATCATGCTTACACCCTCGGCTCCCCGCCAAGAAATCTTCTTTTCAATATCATCAATTTATCATAAATATTATTTCTCTTTCATTTACTTATTTCACAATTCTTTGTGCTTAAATTTACTTAAACACATTTATGGTATATATATTTACTCATTACATTATTTTCCACCTCATTTCATTTTCATGTCCACTAAATTAATTTCTTGTCATTTTTAGCTTACTTAAGGTTATAATTGACCTTGTTATTTTCATGTCCTTCAAGTCACAAGTTTCGGCTAATGTTAGGTCCATAACACACATCTTTCATTTAAGCTGTTTCATTATATTTCCATACACAATTCATACCTATATCTCATTTCCATTAATACATTATACTTTTCTAAGTATAAAAATGCACATAGCCTATATATATACCATAAGTATCATTCGACCATAGCACATTTATTAGCATACCTTTACATTCAAGGACATTTAGCTACTCATTCATTATTTACATAGCACAATACATCAAATAGTTTAATTCTACCATAAGTTACATAACAATATACATCGCATTTTCATTTCCATACAAACATTACATACACATTCCATTCTAGTGATCATGCATATGTTTAAAAACACATTCACATAGCTCAAAATGATAAAATTCACCACTTAAGTCCTTTCTTTAAGCTTCTTTTCCTTCACCCTTCTCTTTTCCTACATAACACATACCCAAATTATAAAAATTCCTATAAAATTCAATTTAACTCCAAATTAAGTTCTATTTTCACCCACAAGCTTAAAATCATCTCTAGTTTACATAATAAAAATAAAAAATAATTTTTCGACTTACTATTCATGGTGATACTATTCACCATATGAGAAATTCTCCTAATTTACCCATCTTTTTTATGAAATTCCACTTCTAATAGCTTATCTATGGTGTGGAGGTAATTTTTGACTGGTTAATTGCTTGGTTTAGTGAAGAAATGGTGGATTTAAGAGAGAAGTAGAGAGAAAAATGAGTTTGTCCATTTTAATGGAAATGGCATCGGGAGAGAATAAAAAGGGAGAAGATGAGTGCATTTGTACATTATGGGCTTGGGTGCATTAGATTTCTACTTTATTTAAGTGAACTTTAGGGCCATTTCATTTTTTCTCGATTTATGTGTCCCGTTTCTTTTCGATTTTGTGTTAAATTTTAAAAATTAATTTCTTTTGTTATAAACCTCTAAAAATTGTGTTCTTAGTGTTAAAATTCACCATTTAATCACATTTAGGGGCTCGTAAATTTTCGTGTCAAAATTCCATACTTTTTCTAGGTCACTATTCACTCACGAAATATAAATATTTCGAATAAATAATAAACAATCTCCGAATATTAAAATTCTTTCTCTAATGAACTTATTAGAATTTTTGACCTTTAGACTACGCTATTTTTAGGTTTATCCGGGCACATCCCCGATCAATCCTAGCACAAATTATTTTTATATCACTATTCACTTCTTTATTGTCTATTATGATTTATTGCTTCTGTTAAATCTTTTAATTAATCTATTTTCATCATTTTCTGGCTCATAAAATTTTTATGACTAGTACTGCCATTTTCTGGCCTTTATATAGTGCTCTGCACTTCAAGAAACACTATTCATGCCTCGAAAAATATCGTTCATAAAATTGTATTTTACGAGCGTTATAAATTGTGAATCACTATTAATTATTAGGAACTCTGGTTTAACTTCCCCTGCTAGATTCAAGCCAGCAATCATTGCTTCATACTTCGCAGCATTGTTGGAAGCATTAAAGCATTGTTTCAAGGTGTGTTTAACACAAATGCCTCTCAAACCTTTGAGAATAACTCATGTGCCAACCTTGGCATCTTGGGATGCTCCATCCACAAATAGCTCCCATGTTTTCAAGGTTTTGTCTTGCGAGAGCATTTGATCTTCTAGGTCTTACAATTCTAAAACAAAGTCTCTAGAACTTGGGCTTTCATCTCCACAATGGGCTCAAATCGAATGTCGTATGACTACAACTTTACGCTCATTCAACCAACCAGCTATCTATGTTCAAACATTGAAGGAGCTTTGCTAACGACTGGTTGGTTCGTACGATCACTTTGTGGGAGTAGAAGTAATGCCTTAACGTAGCCAACACTATCATCAATGCTATAAGTATTTTCTCAATCGAGCTTCTTGTTTCTATGCCTCTAAAGACCTAACTGACATAGTAAATGGGCTTCTGCATTCTTTGGTCTTTTATGACAAGGACGACAGAAACTGCATGGTTCGAGGCTGAGAGGTATAGATACAGGTCCCCACCATCGTTGGGCTTAGCCAAGAGGGGTGTTGTCATTAATGCTGCCTTCAATTCTTCAAAGGCTTCCTGGCACTTCTCAATCCATTCAAAGTTTTGCCTCTTCCGCAAAAGCCTAAAGAATGGTAAACATCTTTTAGCCGAATGAGAAATAAATCTTCCCAATGTAGTAATTCTTCCATTAAGCCTTTGGATATCTTTAATGCTTTTCGGATGTTGCATATCTAAAATTGCTTGAATTTTTTTTGGATTAGCCTCTATACCTCTTTGTGATACCATATACCCCTAAGAACTTGCTAGAATGCACCCTGAATGTGTAGTTTTTTGGATTCAACTTCATTGTATAACAATTTAACACTTTGAACACCTCAGCTAAACCATAAGCATGGCTTTGTACTGACTTACTCTTGATGATGATGTCATCCACATAAAATTCTACCGTTTTGCCTATCAGGTCTTTAAACATCTTATTCGTCAACCTTTGATAAGTGGCTCCATCATTATTTAATCCAAAAGGCATGACATTGTAGCAAAATATACCCTCATGGGTGATGAAGCTAGTCTTTTCCTGGTCACGCCAGAACATGGGCATCTAATGATACTTAGAATAAGCATCAAAAAGGGAGTAGACTGCATATTCTGCGGTTGAGTCGATCAACCTGTCAACGTGAGAAAGTGGATAGCTATCCTTTAAACACGCTTTGTTCAAGTCGGTAAAATCAACAAATATTTGGGTCTTTTTATTTTTCTTCTTTACCAAGATGATGTTGGCTAGCCATTCCGGGTATGCGACTTCCCATATGGCCTTTGCTTCTAACAATTTTTGGGTCTCTTCATATATGATCTTCAGCCTGTCCGAGGGATACTGTTAAAGTCTGTGCTTAATAGGTTTTATCTTCATATCAACCTGCAATCTATATGACATTACTCCCGGGTCTATCCCTGCTATCTCCTTCTAAAACCATGCGAAGCTTTGCTAATTGAGGTATAAGACTTGGAGGATTTCTTTCTCATTCACTTTTGATAATTCACCCCCTCATCATAACTTCCTTCCTTAGTGCTAATGGTCTTTTAACTAGCTTTCCTTTAGATTAGTGCCTTAAATTGTCATTGTCGCTCTCTACTCTCTCTGTTGAGGTAGGCTCTTACTGCTATGATTCCCTTACTATAGCTATATAAGCTTCTTGTACGGCTTTCTAATTTCTTTGCACTATTGCTACCCCACATTTCGTGGGGATCTTTATAACCAAGTATCTAATGCTGGTGATAGCTCCGGCATAATACAACACAGGCCTACCAAGAATAGCATTGTAGGAAAAATGGGATATCTATAACCATGAAAATGTATTTGCCCACATAAGATACTGCCTCCTCTCCTAATTCTATGTAAAGCTTTACTGCACCCACCACTGGGACAAAAGCATTGCCTAAGTCTATCAGTGGCATCTTAATTTGTCTCAAATCTTTCGTTGGTAACTTCATCTTCTTATAGGCTTCTATTGTTAGAAGATTGATCGCGCTACCATTGTCCACCAGTATCATTTTTACTAGAAAGTTGGCAATATATCCCTGAACCACTAAGGCATTATCATGAGGGATCTTAATGTTCTACGCGTCCTCGGTTGAGATCAAAATTGGTGAGAGTGCTTCCGAATTTGCTAAAAAGTATACTCTATTCCTACCCCATTTCCTCTTAGAACTGGAATTGTCGTACGATGAACCGCCTGCTATCATGTGAATTATTCCAGCTCTTTGTCGATCTTTGGCCATTTTGGGTTTCCTTCTTTCTTCCTCTGAGCCCAACTGGTTGGACTCTACCGAAGAATCCTACTTCTTATATTTGTCCTTGTCTGAGAATCTCCTCAATAACTCTTTCTTAATGAGTCTTTCTATTTCGTCTTCCATCACTCGGCATTCATCTGTATTGTGTCCTACATCTTTGTGGAATTCATAATATTTGCTCTTATCTCTTCTTGTAAAGGTGCATTGATCCACCTTCTTTGGCCAATTCACTTTACTTGGTTTTCTTTAATCCACATCAAGATTTTATGAGGGCGGCGTTCAGAGGGGTAAAATTTACCTTTTTGGTGTTCCCCTAACTTCTCGGTTCTTTCCTCTCATTAGCACTAGATGGAAAATGACGCATGCCTCTACCTTTTGACTGAAGGGAATTACTTCCTCGGGTATGCTCTAACTGAAAGGAATTTCATCCTCGGGTAAAATATAGATCCGGATTGTACCATTTGTCTACACGACTTGCATCATCGAAGGCAATAAATGACTTTGCTTTGTCCATGAGTTATCCAAAATTAGCCAATCAGTTATTAAAGAGTTATAGAGCCATGTATTTCTGACATTGTTGATTATTGTAATAGTGGCCACCTCACTGTGTAAATATGGGATATCAAAAGGTATCTCCTAGAATCTTTCAATGAAATCACGCAGACTCTTATCTTCACCTTGCATAATACCCTGCAAATCAGTAACAGTCTTTTTGGTCCTCATTTGAATAACAAATCTAGTTTTGAATAACTCTAACAATTGCTTAAAGGAGGACATTAATTCCGGAGGCAAATCATGGAACCAATCTAAGGAATCATCTATCAATATATACGGAAAAACCTTGCATACAAGTGCATCCTTGAATGTTGCATGTGGATCAACGTTCATATTCAGCCAAGTGCTTCCTTGGATCGAACCTACCCTTGTACTTCTGCATTTTGACTTCCCTAAAGCGCCGAGAAAGGGAACTTCTCAGATTTGACTTGCGAATGGAGAATTTGTACTGCCTTCATAGTTAGGCTTTTTGGGGTGCCCCAATTTGTACTTTTTTACTACACGAACAAATAAATCATTAAAGGCCTTTTCTGATCTAGGGATTTCAGCCCTCCTACTCTACACCTTATCCCCATGGGGCCTTCTAGACCTCCGGGTTAAGGAATTGCCTTCGTTGTCAGATGGCGAGGTGTAAGATGAAGACTTGAATTTCTTTCGCTTGACCTTTCGAGTTGACTTTTCAACTCTTTACCTTCTAGCCTTAGATGTTGCATCATACCTGCAACCTCAATCTAGGGTGTCAGCTCCTTAAGTAGCTCAGACTTGATATCTTCGGGGAAGCCATGTAAAAGTCGTTGCATAGCTTCCAAAGTGACTAAGGTTCCTTCAATGGGGGCACCCCTATCGAGTTCATCAACGATTGCACTGACCCTCGGAGTAATGGGTGTTCGATGGATACTATTTCCGTGAGATGTTTGATTTCCTAACAGTCCTACCGTTTGTCTCTCAACGAAAGCACCAAATATTAATTCACAATCGAACAAAACTATTGAAAGGTTCGATAAGTATCGCCAAGTGCACGTGCCTGCAAGAAAAGAAATCAATCCCAAGTTGAGGCCTGGGATGAGTACTCCGACAGTCAAGTTAGATCCTATAGGAATTTTAATAGAGTGACTTTAGTATTAAAGAACACTTACCTTAGAGTGCAGTAAATACCTTTATTTATAGTTTCTATAGTGGTAGAAGTATGTCCCATCATTAGGGAGATTGCTTACACATCTACAAACATGATCTACTTAGATCAAAGGCTCACGAGATGGGCCAAATAGGCCTAATAAATGAGTAAGGGAAGATTGAGCCTTATCAAGAAGAATATCCATTTAATTTGTACATTTCTACATGGACCTTGAGGGGAGAAAAAAAAAAGGGGGTTTTAGCTTTTCGATTTCGGCTTTGATTTCCAATTTTAATGCTATTCATACCTCACTATTGTTTAACCCTTGTTGATATGGTTTATTAATGTACTATATTATATAGATTTATATTTTTTTATCATTAAAATGAGAGTATCTTATTTTTATTTTATTTCATAATTTTAGAATTGTAAAAAAAAATGTTAAATTTTGAATCATGATTGTTTTCTAGTGTACAATAATTTTAATTTAGAGATAATTATAAATTAGCTCTCAATGTATTGGGATGTTAATAGTTCAAATCCTAATATATTTTTCATAACAATTAGGCTCCTAATATTTAATTTTTTAACAATTTGGCTATTCGGTTAAATTTTCACTAAAGATAATGTAAAAATATATGTTTAGCAATGATAATAATATTTATTGCTAAAACTTTAACTATTTAAAAAATAACTATTTTTATTTAATAAAAAAATATAATTTTAACTAATTTTGCATTTTTTAAATATATCAATTTTTTGAATAGGTAAAATTTATCTTTTTTAGTTTCATTTCAAATAATAATAATAACAATAACAACAATAACGACTTGACTAGATCAATAAGATCTAAATAAAAAAATTTTTACCCAATCTTGCCCAAATTCCAGTAAAAAAAAATTGAACTCAAATCAGATGGTCTTGTGTCTGCTAAAAAATAAATTAAAAATTAATTCTTAATGTAGTTAAAATATAAATCAATACAAAAATATAATGTCATGAAAAATTAATTCAATACAAATTTAATTGTG
>CANXYI010812842.1:0-11330 GCA_948208565.1 Hura crepitans | reverse complement strand
ATTGTCCTCATGGATCGACCTCTTATGACACCAAAGTGTCCTAGCAACTGCTACTCCCTAGTTAACAGATCAACCTATCTAGTAGGTGTCCAACAAATATTAGCTTTAATCATTAATTATTCATCTCACATTAATTAGGTTTAAGTATTAATGTCTTCGTGTCTTCATGTCTACATACATCTTGTCTCATAATTTCTTATTTTATCATATTCCATTATAGCGTAGTTATCATTATCATTATATGCTTATTATAATTATGGCATAGTCATTAAAGTTTATCATAATTATTCCTTTAATATCAATTTCCTATTGTATTCTTATTTTTGTAATGTCCCTTATCATTATGTCTCATCATTCATCTTTCATGAGTAGAAGTGTCCTTTGATTAACCTTTATTTCTATTTTTTTTATCTTCCACAGGATTAATGTTATTTATTGAATACTCAACATTTCAATAAAAACTCTTAATATATCCTTAATATGCTTAATTACTTATTTTTACAAATATTCCTTCATCTTTTATACTTAAATAAATAGATATTTATTTTATAGTCTTTGGTTATCTAGAATACAATCAATATTTCTATGTTTTATTGTCACTAATTAAGAATTAGAATTTATAATAATTATATCTATATATATATTTGTGGAGATTATGATATTTTTATTAGGGACGAGAGTGGTTTCTAGAGTCGCCACCTGGCCTTTACACCAGGACCTCTAATCTTCTATACAAAAAAGGTTTGGAATTCAAATATTATTTATGCCCTAATAATATGCCTTCTTGTATATTGTAACATTTATCAATCCCTTTTTAACCAAGCATGTATTATATTTAAAGCATTTATGTCACCTTTTCATTTAAAGAAAGTAAAGTGCTATATTTAAATAATACAATAATGTATATTGTACATCCAAAAAGTGGGTTATTGATTAGTTGTTATTTGACCTGATGATTACCTATAATTCCATAGAAATTAGTTGTAACTGCCCAACTCTCATCTCTAGGAGATTGGTTTTTATTAAAATACATTTTTGTAACTTTTGATTAAGAAAATACAAATCCATTTTGCTTAAGAAAACATCAATTAATTATGTATGAAATCATTTGATGTGAAAGTTAAACAATTGACTTGTAAAACAGGTTATTTACTACCTATTACAACCCAGAATGAACAAGAAGAAATAATAAGTACAAAACCAAAAGAAATAATCCAAGACAGTAGAATGGTCTAGTTTATACATCTATTATTCTATGCGGACTACATAAGGCATTGATGTTAGTCCGTCCGAACCCCCACTCTAGTGAAAAAGGTCACTTGCATACAACTAAAGGAAAAAGGTTAAATGATACTAGATATATAATATATAAAATGACACATAACAAGGACAAAATACAAATATATGTCAAAACTAGAAATCAAAGATAATGTTTGTGTAGACTACATTCCTCATAAGAGGGAGTTCGTGTAGACTAATTAGCATACTATATAGGAATGAAGCAAGTATGTCCGTGCGAACTATAATCCTTGTAATAAGGAGTCTGTGTGAATCTACATTAATTCCATAATACTAACAACATGCATATTAAGGAACATAATGATCACATAATATGATATAGTTATGAGGGCATGCTAACATGGTGAATAAAATACATTAAAATATAATGGATAAGGCAAACATGATATTGTTATCATACCATGGTCCATATGGACATCATATTATGTATATATTCAATTTACAGGTCTTTGCGGACCTTTTACCACATACATATTCAATTAATAGGTCTGTGCGGACCTGCTATCATTTAAAATAGGTCTGTGCAGACTTAGTCATTAGTTCCAAAATGTCAGTGCAATTTACAAATTTCCATGAACAATTAGAACATTTTTAAACCAAATTGAGAGGTTAAACCTACTCTTATAATTATCATAGGGATTACATAGAACCATCTTACATGATAATTAATCATGGGAGATCACCGGTTAAGCAAACAACTCAAAATAAATTAATAAATATAATGAAAAGAGCATCAGATCTTACCTTGAAGTTAGTACCAAGCAATAGGATGATGGTTGGGTTTTGGAAGAATCATTTTAGTGATGGCTTAGGATTAGTAGAGTGGATCATGCACCAATTGTCTTCAATTATGTGTTGTGTGCATTTCTCTCTCTCTCTCAAATAGGTTGATAGGAAGGGTATTTATAAGGTTAGTGAATGGCTTTCCCATTTAGAGTTCTGCTAGGATTAGGAATTAGAGCCTAAATAGGAATTTTGCACTTCTGGAAGTTTTATGTCGTTAGGTCTATATGGACCTGTATGGTATAGTCTATGTGGACTTAGGCATGGTTAGGTTAGTCTATGCGGACATATACGGCTTAGTCCATATGGACTTAGGCATGGTTTTCCTACTAGTCTGTAGGCTTTGGACTAGGTTGGGTTAGTCCGTGCAGACATGGGTATTGGTTTGTTTGTACAGACCTTATAACATTAAGTCCATGCAGACTTGTATCATGTTAGTCCATACGGACATGGGCATTGGTTCGTCCATGTGGACCTCATAGCATTAAGTCCGTGCGGACTTATATCATGTTGGTCCGTGCATACTTGGGTTTCAAGTTACTTGCCTTGTTGCTTGAACCTGTCTCTGGTTATCATCATAGGCCTGAAAAGGTGAATAGGTCCATACTGTAGGGGCCATTAGAATTAGTGTCTAGCTTCAAGCTTAGGCTGACGCTTCCGCCGTAAATTCTTATTTTTTTCACAATTCAGGTTGCACCGCAAGCTTTTCAAGTCGGGTCAAAGTCCAAATACATAAAATAAAAAGTCCTATACCTAAAATCGAGGTGTCTATAAGAGGCCTACGGGCTAATCTCTATTATGTCACATAGCTACTTTTTACTTGTGTTTGGAAAGGCTACGGTTGATCTCCATTATGGCACACATGCCGATGCAGCGGCATAGGTCCAAAATGGGTACTACTGCACCAGTTTATTTTCCCTCTAGATCTAGTGTTTTTAAGTGTTGTCTTCCTAGTCAAGCCAATGAATTAAATCAAATGGTTATTCAAAATGGTCATGGAGTTAAGAATTAAGCATGATTAGATGATATTTTATGCATATTGATAAAATACAGAACTAGGGGTATTTTAGTAATTTTCCACTGGTAATAAATAAAGGCGTAAAATGGTATAATTTTGATTATTAAATGGCTGACAATGACTAAGTACATAAATTACATGACTGGTGATAAGTAATTGGGTGGCTACAGACAGAACCATGCTAAGGGTAAAATGGTAATTTTGCATGTATATCAATGATTGACCTGATAATTTAATTTCTTAACTATTATTAATGGAGATGGCATAAATAAATGGTTTACCTATGTAAAGTGATCAATTGTATGGTAATCTATATGTTTAGAATTAAAAAAAAGGGTAATGTGGGCTTTCAACATAAAAAAGGTAAGATTATTGGTCTAATAGCCTAGAATGAACAATAGTAAATCCATATATGTTAATTAAAAAGGGTTTGATGTGATGTAAATGCTTAAATTCACCACTAGGTATATTTTATACTCAGTGTACCTATTTCGGTGTGTAGGTAGCCAGGACAGAGACATTGCCTCGTAAAGCATGCAGTAGAGTTTAGAGGTCAGAGTGCTAATGTGGATCATGTGTAAAGTGTAGATTTTGCACTCTATGTACTTAGGTGGGGAAAATGGGTGCGATGTATATAAGGGTCACAAGACAGCATTTGTATGTGTGTGTGTGTGTGTGTGTGTGTGTGTGTGTGTGTATTAGACCATGCTATAATTAATCTATTAGACCATGCTATAATTAATCAGGAGATGTTTGATTTCTTATGTGTGTGCTATATGTTATGTGTTTGAGAGCCTGAGGCTTTGTATATTTTATTATGGCTTAAGGCCTATGATTATTGTGTGATAGAAAATGTTGATAGGTTAATGTCTTGGGGACCAAAAGGGTCCAGGAGATATGGTGTACATAATATTAAAGTGTTTATAGGCAAAACTAGAAATTTGAGATAGTGATTCGGGTAGCCATTATGCTGTCCAATTTTTTAAAGGGTATCAAATTGTGTTAGATTTCTCCTGTAATTGCTTAAACATAGTGATACGAACTTAAATGGATTATAGGAATTGACCTGAAAGATTTTGGAATTAGATAGAGTTTTTTAGTACAGTTTAAGTAGAAGTTAAATGAATAGACTTAGGGAAAATTTTAGGATGAGTGACCTAGCAAGAAGTGTACCTCTTATTGGTTTTCTTTGGAAACATAAGAGAGGGTATTACATTTTGTGGTATTAGAGCATAGGTTAATATTCCTAGGCTAAGTACATGAGTGACAATGTCTAAGTTTCAAATTCCTCTAAACTAGTACGCTACTCTATGCTGAGAAGGAAAAGTTTTCTATAATACGGGAGTAATTGGTTTTGTAACCATAGTTATATAGGGAGTAGGTTATGTATCAGCATCCAAACCCAATAATGCTATACAATAGCCTGAGTAGTAAGTGAGTGACTGACAGCAAGCAAGAGTAATCACTGTCCTGGTGTACTGAGAAGTAATACCTAAAAGAATATTACTAGATTCCTAAAGAATATTGAGGAGATCATTTCCAAAGGTATAAATAGAATGTAAGAGATTCATGGCAAGACTGAAGGTAGGATCAAAGATATAGACAGTTAAACCTCAAAAGGAGGGACTTTGCAGTACTAACACTAGTTGCATATGGCAGGACAGAAGTGGTACCAAAAAAGAGAGATCTTTTTTATAGAGAGAGGCAACCCAGTTATAGGCATAGTCTCAACCTATGTCCTAGTATCAGTTAGGGTACCAGGGGCAAAGGTAGATACAGACCCAGAGGTTAGGGCAGGCTTTTACTAGTAGACCTCTATTTCCTTCTCGGGTCAATAGTGCTCCTTGTATAGGGGAAACATAAGGGGACCTCCCATGCATGGCATTAGTTGAATGAGGCACTAAGAATAACATAGAGAAGGCAAGAACTGAGACGTCTCCATTGCGGTGTAGAGACCACTACAGAGAAAGTGCCCTTAAGGACAGGTAGAGGGTGCTCAAACAAAGATACCTAATATTGCACCCCCAAGGTAGAGGTTAGAGGTAAACTAAAGGAGAATAGTCGAGTGCTAGTCGAGGTACTAGAATTAACATTTATGCTTTAGCTAGGTAGTGTGCAGTAAGAACTAGAGAGGAGGCTACAGCACCAGATGGTATAACTAGTATGGGGTTATCTAATGTTATAGTTTTGGGCTTAAATAGATTTTGATTTAATGCTCTCCTATATTTATACTGCACAAGTACAGAATAGGTAGATAGAGCCTAAGCATATAGGGTGTAGACATCGAAGTTAGCAACCTTATAGGGTAGTGTGTAAAGGTAAACATGATGGGTAGGCAAGGTCCTCTGGTGATTCAAGGCATAACTAGTTACTAAAATTAACCAAGTTACATCCCAATGAGTTGATGTAATCCCATAATGGGTTAGCTTGTTAAGTGTCAAGCTATGACTAATTATAAACATAGGAAGTTAACCCTCTAGATTATACAAGGATTGATATTGACAATGGATAGTGAGAAAAACTTTCTGGATAATCTTATTATGTTATTAAAAATATAACAACTCCTTTGGTAGGAGTGAGGCATGTTTGGCTTATGCTATTGATTTAATTGTCTCAATTTTGACCTGGCATATATTTCAGTTGTGGCTAAGTTTTGATTTATTCTTGATAAGCTACTAGGCTTACTACCTCAGAGGGAACAAGGGCTGAAATTAAGGTATATCTTTGTATTGCCCTAGTACTCATTGTTTTTCATGGAATGGCATCTATTAAAATAAAGGAACTGAGATTTCAGTTGCAAGAGCTATGTGATCAAGGTTCTATTAGACCCAACATAATTCTTGGGGAATGTTTATATTGTCCATTGAGAAGGAAAAATAGGTCACTCAGGTTATGTATTGCTTTATAGGCAGGGGAATAGAATGACTATGAAAAAGAAACATCCTTTGTTTGGATGAATGATCTTTTTAATAATTGAGAGGGGTTGGAATATCTTTTGAAATTGATTTGAGATTTAGATACTATTAACTGAAGATTTAGGAAGCTAACATTTCTAAAACTACCTTCAAAACTCAGTGCAGGCATTCTAAATTCTTATTGATGCCATTAGGATGCACCAATACCCCAGTAGTTTTATGGAATTTGATGAACAAAGCTATTAAAAATCTTAAGTGGATGATTGGTGCTAGTGGTCATAGACACATTATGGTGTACTCTAGAAACTAAAAAGAGTATGAACAGTGCTTGAGGGTTATGTTACAGACCCTAGAAGAGAGATAATTATGTGTCAAGCTTAGTGAGTCTAGGTCACATGGTGTCAGTAGAAAGAATCAAAGTTAATTCTAAGAAGGTAAAGGCAGTGCTAAATAAGGAACCACATGGAAATATAACCAAGGTGAGAAACTTTCTAGCCTTAGTTATTTTATTACAAAAGCTTTATAAGGGGACCTCTGTTCTTGCCACCCTTTTAACCCGATGGGTTAGAATAATGTGTGGGATTGGATTGAAATAATAAGTGACAAGCCAGTTACGAGTAACTAATAAAAAAATGCTAACAAAGGCTTTTTATTCTAATTCAACCTGAGCAGAGTAAGGACTTTTGCTGTGTATAATAATACTTTACTAAATAATTTGTAATGCAAATTGAGGTAAGATAACAAGATAGTAGTTTATGCTTTAAGACAGTTAAAGCACATTAGGGGAATTACCTTACCCATAACTTGGTGCTGATTGCAATTGTGCTGTGTTAAAAATATAAGGGCAACATTGGTATGAAGAGAAGTGCTGCATATATATACCCATATCATAAGAGCTTAAAATATCTCCTTAATTAGGAAGAGTTAAATCTGAGACAAAAAGGTTGGTTGAAGTTGATTAAGGATTGTGGTAGCTTGATTGACTACCAACTAGGGGAAGGCAAATAGGATGGTAGATATACTGAATTGGGAATTCTATCATTAATGGCCTAATATGAAAAGAGATGTGGCAAAATATAATGCCAAGTGTTGACATGCCAGCCAATGAAAGTTGAGCATCAAGTTCCCTCTGTACTGTTACATCTTATAGCAATCATAAAGTGGGAAGGAGAAAAGATAATCATGGGTTGTGTGATGGGGTCCCTTTGTATAGAGGTATATGCAAGGTTGTGTGGGTCATTGTTGATAGATTGATAAGACAGTTTGAGTTACCCAGTCAGGATAGATGAGTCCTTAGAGAGGTTAGTTAAACTATATGTAATGAGATAGTCAGATTTCATGATGTGCCAGTAGCTGCCACTTATGATAGGGATCTTTATGTTACTTCCAAATTTTGGAAGAAGCTGTAAGCAGCTTTAAGTATCAGATTGATTTATAAAATAGGTTTTCATTCCCAGTCTTATTGACAGTCAAAGAAGGTGATATGAATATCTAATAATATGTTGTGAGGTGGTATTATTATCCCTATGGATAATTAGGATCAATGGTATGTGTGTTTTTGGTAGAGGTTGCCTATGATAGTAGTTACCAATCATTAGGGAGGGACCCATATGAGGTCCAAAGAGAAGGGGAAATTGAGTCCCTAGTTCATTGGACCCTACAAGAGTACAGACAGGGTTGGACCTCTATCATACAGGCTTCTATTACCACTTGAGCTACAATAAATACACAGTGTTTCTATGTTTTTATACCCAGGGGGTATAGATCTGACCTATTACATATGACTTTGATGATAATTATCGAGGTACAGATGGATTTAAGTTATAAAGAGAAAGTGGTATAGGGTATGACTATTAAAACGAGACAGTTAAAAAGATAAGTCCATACCACTGTTATAGTGCTATAGAGGTACCAAAATACAAAGAAAATTTCCCAGGAGCTAGAAGAGCCAATGAGGGCTCAGCATCCTTCTTTAATTACTCCAGGAAATTTTAAGAACGAAATTTTCTTAAAAGGGAAAGAAATGTAACACCCATGATCTGAGGCTCTGTGAATAGTGCCACTAGGTTTAAGAAGTGTGCCCAAGATACTGAGGCAGTGACACTGGTCATGAAACTTTGAGTGGCTTCAATTTAATGTATAAAGCAAAATTTAAAAATTTAGCAGAACCAACAATTCATTTCGGACTGTAAGTTACCCATCGATCTAATAAAAAATTTTCATGCCAGCATTGACCTAAGATGTGCCTGGATGGACCCAAAAATATTAGACCCTGAAGCTCAAAAATTATACTGAGTCCACTGGTGAAAGAATTTTCAAAATTGAAGGTCGTTTGCAAATTATCATAATTTTTTAGGTTGGCACGCAAATTAAGGCAGTGCGAAAATTGCTATATCGATAGAATTTGGCCACAAAAATTTATGAGCAATTAGAGGAGATTAAAATATGAATTTTAAAATAAACAGTGTAATTTTTTGAGGTCTGAATGAATTTTGGTTAATTTTTGAAGTTTACCAAAAAATTGAGTCGTGTCCAGTGGCTCGAGTGGCTGTCGAACCCACCCTTAATTTTTTCAAGTGGCCTAACACCCTTTCCAAATGGATAATTCCACTTAATCAAGAGGAAGGGAACTCCTCCCTTGCTATAGTGGGCAGTGATGCCATAACAGTTTGGAGGGGGAGTTTCTCCTTCTTCCTTAAGGCATTTCGAGATTTTTTGGATTCTAAAAATTCCTTTGAGATGTTAGTGGACTTCCAGGAGTGGAATAAAAGGCAAAAGGAGCTCTCATGAAGAAATTAAAAATCCCCAAAGGTCCTAGGGTTAGAATCAGTCCAGCAAAAGAGAAAGGTGAGCTTCCATAGCCTTTTATTGAATTTTCTTGATTTTTCTAGGCTAGAATTGCTTCTTTGGGGTACCTAACATCTGGGGAGATATATATACTTGGTGTTTTAGGTGAATTTGGATAAGGAAAGACTTGAAGAAAGGAGGAAAAAGACATCGTAGGGGCTGGAATTGCAGCTAGCAGCTTAGGCATGGTGGAGATGGCTCTTTCAAAGTGAATATGTAAGTGAATTCAAGTTATTTTCATCATGCTATAGGCTTTTTGGGAGGCTATAAACATTGGTCTAGGATAGCTTAGTGCTATATTAGATGAATGGAAACTAAAAATTGAAGGATAGATGTATATATGTGCATGAATTGTGTGTGTAATATTTGAGGAAATGATGCCTTAGTGCCTAATTTTGCTTGCTACCCGAAATTGATTTAGTACCTAGGATGGTCATGTAAGGCCTAGGATGAGGTTTAAGGTTAGTTGGCATATTAAAAAGAGAAATTAAAGTGTTGAAGGCATGAAATTGTATTAACAAGCATGTTTTTGGTTGAGTACCTAAGAGCTTTGCTATGTACTAATGGTGTTTGCATGGCTTGATGCATAGGAAATTTGGGTATGCATGGCCTAGAATAAATGGTATATACTAATACACATATGTATATGTTGAGATAATGTTTTAGAACTAGAAATTCATGGTAAATGTAATGGAAAAATGTGATTAGGCTTACATGCCTTAGAACCCGAAAGCTTTACCCTATGGGATATGAGTTAGCTTTAGTTGTTTAACCTATGTTGGAATATGGTTTGTGTGGAATCTTGTGAACTTAAAATTATGGTATTAAGTGATCTAAGGTTGACATGAATTATGAATGTTTATGATGACTATGAATGCTTAAAAGTATGTATATTGACCTTGACTCATATTTAGAGAATAATTAGAAAAAGGCCTAAATTGTAATGTGAAATAAGACATGTGAATTAGCTTGATTCAGTGGTAATGGACAAGTACTATAAGGGCTTGATGAATAAACTCGAAAGGACCTTAAATTGGACTTGTATAAATGTTGATAATGTACTTATAAATGAATGAATAACATTAAACCAAAACTTATGGCAAAGGCCTAGTATATAAACCTAAGGAGTGAATTGAAATGTAGCATGTGAATAGACCTAAATTTGTGCCTTTGGGCTAGAATTTTGGAGATGTAAATAAATGGCATTTGTGCCTATGTTTTAGCCATGGAATTGGCCCAGATATATTTGTCTTTAGGCCTATGAATTTAGTTAATAAGACATTGAAAACTGAGTTAAAATTGGACTTGAAACAATCCCAAAAAATGACTTGAAAAGTGGTCAAAATGACCTATAACTATCCAGTTGACCAGTACCTGAACCAAAATTGTCACTGGACAGAAAGTATTAACTTTTTAAGTATTAATGCCATGATAAATCATAACATATGACACCTTGAATTTTGATAATAACAGACTTGAATATTATGTTGGAATTTTACCCGGTAGAGCCAAAATATGGCTATACCAGTCTAGCTAAAAAAATAAAGTATGAGATAAAAAATTTTAACTATCCGTTTTTTAAGCATAAATATTATAATAATATTTTTGGTTAATAAATGAACTTAAATTGACCTACTTGGCCCATTAGTTAGACACCTACTAGATGGGTTGACCAATCAACTTAGGATTTTGCAGATGCTAGTTGTCTAATGTTTAGGCAGCAAATTTATTGGTGGCTGAAGAGGCCTCCGAGCTAATCTCCATTATGTCACCCAGATGTTAACGATATTTGTTGGTGGCTAGAGAGGTTTATGAACTGATCTCCATTATGTCACCCAATTGATGATGATTTTTACTTATGGCTAGAAAGGCCTACGAGCTTATCTCCATTATGTCACACAGCTACTTTTTACTTATGTCTAGAGAGGTTACGGCTGATCTCCATTATGGCAAACATGTCGATGCAACAATGTCGGTGCATAATAGGGACCACTGCACCAATTTATTTTCCCTCTAGATCTAGTGTTTTTAAGTGCCGTCTTCCTAGTTAGGCTAGTGAATTAAATCAAATGAATAATCAAAATGGTCATCGAGTTAAGAATCAAGCATGACTGGATGATATTTTATAGGTATTGATAAAATATAGACCTAGGGTTATTTTAGTAATTTTCCACTGGTAATAAATAAAGGCTTAAAATGGTATAATTTTGATCATTAAATGGCTGACAATGACTAAGTACATAAATTACATGACTGGTGATAAGTAATTCGGTGGCTACAAATAGAACCACCACAAGGGTCAAATGGTAATTTTGCATGTATATCAGTGATTGACCAGATAATTTAATTTCTTAACTATTATTATTGGAAATGGCATAAATTAATAGTTTACCTATGTTAAGGTGATCGACTGCATGGTAATCTATATGTTTAGAATTAAAAAGGGTTAATTTCGGCTTTTAATATAG
>CANXYI010812754.1:0-11592 GCA_948208565.1 Hura crepitans | reverse complement strand
TTTTCCTACATACCATATTAGGGTTCTAACTTTAAAAATTGTTATAAAATCCTACATAACTTTAAATTGAAATCTCTTTCACACAACATCTACACCTCAAATACCTTAGAATAAAAATACCAAACTTAAGAAAATTTCACTTACTCACCAAAATAGCACTATTTATCAAGTGATCATATTTCATTTTCTGAGCTCTATTTCTTAATTCTGTAACTTGAAACATGCTTGAAAGATCATGGAGGCTAAATCTTATATAAATTTCTTAAAGTTTTATTGTGTATGGAGAGAGAAAAATGAAAAAAAGTGGGGAGGGGGAAGCATAGGAAATGGCATCATCTTCTCTTATTCCTTAGGGATGAGATGGCTTTCTTTCACTCTCATCCATACACACACATATGTATTCACATGTATTAGAAAGGTGTATGGCCCCGATCGTGCCACTTGTTAATTAAAGGGCCATGATTAATTTTATTTCTCTTTAAAATTCAAAAAATCTTAATAATTTTTATAAACCTCTAAAAATCATGATTCTAGTGCCAAAAATTCTCAATAATGACAATTAAAGGCTTCGTAAAATTTCAAGCCAAAATTCCTTTGGGAATAAGGGTTATTATTCACTCAAGCAAATCAAAAATTTTGAATAATTATTAAACGACCTTAGAATATTAAAATTCCTTCCCCAATAGACTCATTGAAATTATTGAGCTTTAGGGTGTGCTATTTTTAAGTCTATATAGGCACTTTTTAGAGCTGTCCTAACACAACCGTAACTGTGGTCACTAATCACTAGTTCTCTGCTCGAAATAATTTATTAGTTCTACTAAAATTTTTAATTCACTTGTTTTTATCATTTTCTGGTCAGTCAAAGTTGTTTGACTAATACTCCCTTCTGGCTGCTATACTGCCTTATAGTGTCCTAAAAAACACAATCTAATGCTCAAAAGTACTATTCATCGAATGATGATTTTTTGGGCGTTACATAATCCAAGTGAAGCTTCCTAAGAGAGCTCATATTTTTTAGGATAATGTTGACATATTATAGGATTTTCCTTCACATGCATCTTTGTTGACTACAAAACACATAAAGTCAATTTTTCTTAATTTTTTCTTGTCTTTAGGCTAGAATCACCCAAACTGATCATATAATTGAAACTCATATCAATTAGACTTATTTGGGTAAATGAATACAAATAGTCATGCTTGTAATCATTTTATCCAAATTGAAACATCTATGTTGATGATTAAAACTATCGCGTGATGGTACTTATAGTTATATGGGTGTTTCTTAAGATAAACATTCACACGATAATATAAAACCATTCTTAATAAACATCTAAGCATTTCATGACCCTTTTTTATAATTGTGTGATGGATGTACTAATTTGCTATTTAGCCTTTATTTTATAAATCCCATGACTCATTTTTCTTTCCTATGCATCATTTTAAGGTTCTACTAACTATAAAAAGGCTAAAAGCCTTCCAAGTGTTACTTCTTTCTTTAACACTCTTCCTCAATCAAAGAAGGATAGTGTTTATGCAACCATTTTCTCTTCACTTCTTTTGCTCTATCACAAGCTACCAAAAAGGGAAATTTGTGCTTTTATAAAGCATTAGCTGAGAGGTGATTCAACACTAATTACACCTTTCATCTACAATATAGAGAGCATACTATCAATCTCGTGGACTTTACTATAATTACAAGGATTTCCTAAAGTGATTAGAGAATTATTTTTGACAATTGTCTAATCTACCTACCATTCAGTAGGACTACACCACTACTTTGCTCAGATAATGACTAAAGATAAATGGTAGTAATGGTATCTATTAATCTTCTATCATCAAGCATTGAACTAGAACTACTCTTATTGATCCTGCCTCTAATGTAAAAATTGATCAAGTCATGAGATGGTTTATTTTGGTGCTTCTCAGGTTTACACTTTTCACTAATGCCAGGAGTACTATTGGGAGTCCTTTCCTTTTGATTCTCAGAGACTTAGATGCTATCTCTATTTGGGAATAGGGATCTCTAGCTCTAGGAATGCTACGTATGGGCCTTAAC
The DNA here is from genome assembly GCA_948208565.1 of Hura crepitans. Classification (NCBI taxonomy): domain Eukaryota; kingdom Viridiplantae; phylum Streptophyta; class Magnoliopsida; order Malpighiales; family Euphorbiaceae; genus Hura; species Hura crepitans. Next base: position 9,533 of record CANXYI010812754.1, on the reverse strand, counting down.
AAGAGCTATAGAAGTGTGGTAAAAACATATAAGGCTTTATCATAGTTATCGAGGTATGAATTTCTTATTCTTTCCTTTCTCTTTTTCATTATCTTTGAACCAACACTTTCATTTTCTCATTCCTCCCATTTTTTTTCCAAAAAAGGTTTGGACTTATGAAAGAGGTATTGCCCCTTGCCTTACTTTAGCCATCATTCTAATTAATGAGTTACCTTAGACTTTTGGGTTTGAACTTTTCTTTAACATGAGAGGTATTCCAATATGACTTTTCTTAATGATTTGAAGGATAATATGGTAAGTTCTTTTATACTTGTACACATTTTTATACTTTCTTTTTCCTCTTTCATCTAATCATTGAATCTTATTTCCTGACTATAAGTCTATAAGTGATAGTAGGGTTTAGATATAGATGAATGGAGTCCTATTATGAGGACTTCACTACTTTATACTAAGCAAAGACACCTGAAGGGTCTATCCTTTAAATGTTGGTATTTCAAAGATAAAGTGTTAGAATGGCATATAGGTTCTCATTTAGACCTATCCCTGAGGATCCTATAGAGTCTTATTTGAGCACTTTTATCCTTCCTACTGAGTTGGTTGAACAGGGGAGGATTGGCATTAAAACTAAGACCTTAGTTGATAGGAGAGCTAGCTACAATACTTTTATTAGAAGTTCTCTCCTTAGAAGAGTTCATGTGATGTCCATAATTTTAATACTAGTTAGTATCTCTGATACTTAATTTCTTTTCTCTTTTTTTTTCATCATTCAATCATTCTTCTTTAATCATCTTAAAACTTGTCCTTAAAATTCTCAGCTTGTTATTCTATCTACTCATGAGGAGAGTTCATCTTCATAACCTCTTGTAGCCTATATTCACCTAGGTGACTAGTCCATGAGACCTAATCTTACTTCATCTTCTATGACAAGGAGAGAGCTGTATGTTGAGGCATAGTGGAAGTTCCTCATTTAAGTGCTCTATTTACTCATATAATAGCTGTCATGGTACATTCTTTTCTTTATTTCTCATTTATTTCTAACTTTCTTTCAAATAATTCAAGTCTAACCTTTCTATTTAACCCTTATGCTGCCCAAATAAGTCTTTATATTATATAAATGGTCTCATAGTGTGTTGGAAGGATGAGCTTATAGCAGAGCTAATGTATGCAATTTCTATCCTACACGTATGCATGATATGCAAGTAAAACTCAATACAAGTAATCATATACTTTTAATCTTTCTTTTAGAATAACATTCAAGAACATAGGTAAATGACTAGATGCCTTAAGAAGTGGCTAGCTTAAAAAAGGCAACTATATAATGATCAGAGGCTAAGATAGAGGTATATGCTTATAGGTTCAGGGAGCTCAAGATTAACCATAACAAGGTACTTAGATCTGCTTAAGCTTCTTATTTAATAGAGAATAATTCAACTTCTACCAGCTAGTCCACTAGTTTGTAGGACTTTTTCCTTTGCATTTTTTTTAAATGTACATATTGACCATATATATGAATTTCACTTACTTGATCATCTCTTTTATTTAACTATTTCAACTAACACTGACTTCTCTTACTAACATTAAAAATATTCTTTGATTTCACCAAAAGATTTTTTTTACTAATGATCTTGTCATTATTGTTATCAATAGGCTATGCATTCCTTTTCTAACTATTGCACAGGTATGAGAAACATCTGTGCAAGTGTTTTATATGATGTCCATGTCCTTTGTGGAAAAAAACCCACCCTTTATGATATAGTTCATATTCTAATCAAAATAGGATTCTATTCCTTTTTTAACCCTTTTCATACAAGATTTTGGCACTTTTATCTATCTAACTAAGAGACTTGTTGTGTGCCAAGCTAAATGTCCACACTGGTATTTTTAGCATCACACAATTGTTTTAGTGTAACAATAAATAGTCGGGCAACTATTACCTATAATTATGACTCTAATTTGGTTTTTACAATTTTCTTTTCCTAATTTGTATTTAACCATGTTTTTTTTTATTATTTAAAGGGCTATATAAACCTTAGTTCTACCTTTTGTAATGAATTTCAACTTGATTACATTATCCTTTCAAATTCTTTAGGGCAATTTCAAGTATGGCTTCTTAAATTCTTAATCTTTTTCTTTCTTTCATCAATAACTTATCCAATGATGATTAGAATATGTTTAGGCTTATGGGTTTAGCTAGTCTAAGATTTTTCGCTTCTATCAAGCTAAATATGCCATTCCTACCTCTCATTTTATTAGAAGTTTATTACTTCTTTAATTAGGCTTTAAGAAAAATTAATGATACTCTTTCTTGAGGATAACTTATGGGACTGTCAACCTAGAATTTACCTTTGTAGACAAATTCATATTACTCATAACAACAATAAGGATTAAACCCCATTTTTAGAGGGATTAATAGATAGTGGAATCTTTTTTACTTACTCTAGTAGAGATTAACAAATGTTACGCTTCACTTTTTTAAAGGACTTATTATTTTACTTGGCTTTGAGAACATTAGCCTATACACACCATCTCATTTAAGATGCCAATTTAGGCATAGGCATGATCAACATATTCTAGTTCTAAGTGAGTTATTTACCATAAAGGGTGGCTATTAGAAGATTGAGCTTAGATGTGATATTATGGCTCACACATCACATGTAAGACAATGTCAACATAGAGGATAAAGATGAAGCTATGATCTTGATTTCTTCAGTTGCCTATAAATCATGTGTCAATCATCAAAATTAGAGGTTGGGCTTTTTTATTGTTCTTTCAGAAATTACTCAAGCCTTAAATGTTAGTGTTGTCTTTTGTCATGATGACCAAGGCCACTAGATGGTGGAGTGCCACATTATATTTCTGAGGCACTGGATACACTATATGTTCACATTCGCATCAATATTTCAACCTATTTACATATCATTCTCATAATGTATTCATAAAATATGCTTATTTCATAACCACATTGCTTATCACAATAAGAATATGTATTTAATATCTAAAGAAAACTCAAGAAAGTAAATATTTAAACTTAACTATTTAAAACATGTAACTTTACAAATTGAATGTCAAAACTTTGTCTTGAAACTATTTACAAAAAAACTAAAATGAAAAACAAAATACAAAGTCATTAAAATTTGATAAAGTAAGCAAATGAATGCATATTTCCAAATAGCTATAGAAATTCCTCATGAAGTGCCTCATTTATTGAAGCTCCTCTATAACCTATGCGTGGAAAAATTAACATGCTAAGTGAAAAGCTTAGTGGTGCATAAACAACTTTGGTTTACCTCACCACTATCACAACATATAATACTTACAAATATCATAATAACAATATCAACACAACCTAATATCACATATAACCATGCATAATCTTACCTAAACTTACCTGTTGGACTAGCATCATGAGAATATCATGCATACACATGCTCATCTCATTGCATAACCATTGTATAACATATATCACAGGTTATTGATATTAGATTGGTCCTATTTATCACATTTTAGTTAGCTTATTATATCTCATTTATGTTAGGCTACCTTAGTTAAAGAACCCCTAATGTAAACCTTGATTAAAGTAATCTAGATAACGGGTATCACAATTGCCCTAAAAGGCCACATTTGCTCTAAAGAGCCATAATTGCATTGAAGAGCTAGAATTGCTTTAAAGAGCCACATTTGCTCTGAAGAGCTAGAATTGATCTGAAGAGATAGAATTACCTCGAAGAGTTAGAATTTTAGAAGACACAATACTACTGCACAAGACCCTATCAGCATGCCAATCTTTCCTAACGCTATTAGTAACCTATCCATACATAGTCATAGTTCATTAATTATCAAATTATCATATAAGTAGTCTCATTCTTCTTTACCAAATTAGCCATCACATAATTACACAATTTGTTCTTATTATTTCATCATGTCATATTATGTTCCATTTTATCAAGGTATCTCATATTGCTTAATTAAACATAAATTCATCATATGTTATACCTCTACATGACACATGTCATATACTCAACTCATTCACATAATTGATCACAAAGCACATAAACCACTTCTCATGTCATATCACACCATATTGAACTTAATAAGTCATATTACTTCACCATTTTGTTATATAAAGACTTATTGAATCATATTACATATTCCCTTTGGCAATTTAGGTCTAATTAAGTCACATTAAAAATTAACTTTCTCTTCTCATTCATTCAATTCTAAACTCAAAAATAATGCCTAAAATATCCAAATTTCTCATACATTATATATCTCAAATATAGTGCAAAGTTGGTATAGAAATTTAATGGAAAATGATCTATAAAATCATTGAATTTTGTTAAAGAAAACAAAACAAGTTATGCTCAAAGTGACCCTTTGATTTTTCCAAAGACTAACATTTTGGCTCAAAGGGGTCATAGGAGTGATCTACAAAAGGTCACAGCTATAAGGCTTCTTCATCAACAAAAAACAATGCGTATTTTTTAACCAAAAAAGTAGCAAACTTGCCTAATTCATTCCAATTCACATTAAATCACTTTTAATTTAAATCTAACTCAAAATATAAGTATTCTAACACATTTTCCCATAATTTACATAAATAATTAAACATAAATTTGACATAATTTCATCAATTATGGCTAAAATATAGTAGAAACCTAAATACTACCAATTATGTAGAAAATCATGGAAGAAACTCAAATTTGCTTATGCACATACTATTCTAAAAATCATATAATTGTTATGGACATATTCATTCTTTAAGAGTAGCCTTTCCTTTGTCTTTCTACTTCCTAGCCCTAACTTATCCTTCTTTTTCTTCACCAGAATACTAGTAGAAAACACTACAAAAACATATACAAACACATTTAGAAGTAGCAAAAACACTAATGCACAAGGAATTATGTTGAATTGATGAACTACCTTGCAAGAATTAATGCAAATTATGTCTCTATATCTTTGGAAGAAAAAACATTAATCAGTTTGCTATTTCCAATTAACTATATTAAAAAAAGACTATTATACCCTTAAGAACTAATGGCTAGGATTAATCCACAATCCAAATCCAATAGTCCACATAAGCTCATAAACCATTTTCACTTATAAGCCTCATAAAAATCATTTTTATGCAATTAAGTCTTCAATTTCACAAAAATTCAAGTTTCAATTATTTTTATGAAAACATCATTTTTTTTAAAAATCACAAGGCACAAAAAATATTATTTTATTATCACTTCCAAGCCATATGCGTAAGGCTTTACAATGCCATTGTTAAACTTTTAGTAGATTCTCTTTTTCTTGTTTCAATTTTAGCATAATGTAGTTGGATAATTTAAAATTTTGTAAAGAGTAGAATTTCCTTTTTTTCCTCCAGTGTTTTTTTCTTACAAAATAATTGATGATTTTTTTCAATGTCCTTTATTCAAATCACTAATGACACGTTTATCCATCAATTATCTCATATAAAAGCAAAATAAAGAAATTTTACTTTTATGTACCTATTTAACTATCTTAACCTAAATAACACTTAAAACATTAAAATAACAAAAAAGTAACAATAGGCAATAGTAACTTACCATTACAAAATAAAATCTAATGAGGAGTATTACAACCACATATTTTAAGTGAAATATTTCTTCAAATAGCCAATATTTATTAGTTCTTAAAATTCATTTCCATCCATGTTTAATAACCTTGCTGCTCCATTTTTCAAGAGGTGTTTCATTTTAAATGGACCTTTCTAATTGTGCTTGAATTTGCCCTTTGGATCTTAGATATTTGGCCTTATCTATTTCAAAACTAAATCATATCCTTTAATTTTGTGATGTTTAACTCTCTTGTTAAAAACCAATTCCATTCTTTTTTGGTATAAAAGATTATGTTATAGGGCCTTTAACCCTTTCTCATCTAATAAAGCTATTCACTATATCTATTTTTTTCCCATGCTTTACATACATTAGTTTTAAAGGGAACACTTATGGATTTTAATCTTAACAAAATAGGTAGCACAACTTCTATCCCATATACCAAAGAATAAAGTATTGCACCTGTGTATATTTTAGTAGTCATTCTATAACCCCGAAGAGCAAAAGATAATTTTTCAACCCAGTCCTTTCAAATCCCTACCCTCTTAGCCAATATTTTCTTTATAGTTTTATTAGCTACTTCTATAGCTCTATTAGCTTAAGATCTATATGGAGATGACTTTATGGTGTTAAATTCCATACTTCTCAAATAAATTTTTTATTTCTCCTTGAAATTGGAAACTTTTATCAATTATTATATGATAAGGCACTCTAGACCTATAGCTAATTGATTTCCACTGAATTTCTACATTTATCGCGATGCTGTTTGATAAAAGGATTGTGCTTCTACACATTTAAAGAAATAATGTATCACTACCATAATAAATTTATGCCTATTAGAATTAGGTCTTACTTCACCCATTATTTTAATTCCCTATTTTGAGAATGGCCATAGTGATGATAGATTATATATTTCAATCGGTGGTATATGTTTAAGGTTAGCATGAATTTTGAAATTATGACATCTTTTAACAAATTGAAAGCAATCTATTTCCATAGTATTCCAATAATACCCCTACCTTAGTATCTTTTTTTTTTGCTAATATACAGCTGCTCATACGAGGACCGTATATCCCTGCATGTATCTCTTTCATGGCATCTTTGGCTTTCTCTTCATCTAGACACTTGAGATGTACTATTGCCCACTAAAGTAAAAGAATTCAAAAGTCTTTTCAATGACATTCTCTCCTTATCATTGATTCCTTTTGGAATGTCTCTATTTTAATGGTAATTTTCAATTTCATGTATGGACACATGTCCTCGTTCTCACATATTTATGACACTTTTACTTCTTTTAAGTCATAAAAAGGTGAATGATGAAGTGATTATTATTAGGGGTATTTTTGTTTCCTTTTATGATATTATATAATTGCTAAACTTACTTATGCATCCGGCATTTGATTTTCTTCCATTGGTATGAATTGAAATTACATGGAAGAGAAATTTTGTCTTATCCTATTGACCACTTCAATATAATGTTTTAATTTTTCTTCTTCTATCTCTTATTTGCCTTATACTTAATAAGTGACTAGCATGGAATCTCCTTATACTTCCATATCCTTTACTCTTAAAGTGGTTAAGGGTTCTAAACTGAATAAACATGCTTCATATTCAATCAAGTTATTAATTACCTTTAATATAAGTTTCTTCACCATAATAATTGGCTCTCCTTTATGTGGTAACAAAATTATACAAATATAGACTCCATTTTGATTTACTGCCCCATCAAAGAACAGCTACCATCCTTCAACACTTATTACCCTAAATGTTCATCAGGAAATTCTACTTCCCATTCTAAATCATTAGTGATAGATTATTAAGCAAGGAATTAAATTACAACTCTTCTTTTTATTGTCTTTTCAGTGACATATTTTATATCTTATTTTTGTAGGATTACCATCCATTTTGCTAACTTTCCTATAAGTGAAGGGATTAAATTTAGATATTTTAAAGGATCCAATTCGATGACCATAATTACCTTATAGGATAAGAAGTAATGCTCTAATTTCCTAATCCCCCATACCATAGCAATACATGTCTTTTCTACCTTGGGATATTTGACCTTATATGTTAGGTATTTTTTGTTGAGATAATAAACTACATTTTCTTCTCCCTTATCATCTTTTTATGTAAGCATTGCCCATGTTACTTTGTTCTCTATCACTAAATAGTGTATAAGGGGTTTCCTAAGTTGTGGTGGTTACAATATAAGGGATGACATTAAGTAAGCTTTAATTTTTTCAAATGCATCTTAGCATTCTTTAGTCCATTCTATGGGTTTGGTTTTTCCTTAACAATTTGAAAACTAGTTCACATATTAAGGTAAGCTTAGCAATGAATCTTGAGATATATTGTAGTTTCTCCAAAAATCATCTAATTTCTCTCTCAGTTTTTGGTGTAGGCATTTCTTGAATAGCTTGCACCTTTTCAAGGTCTTATTACTGCATTAGCTTACTATATCCAAATGACTCAAAGAGCAAATTTGTGTTAGTCTCTCTTTTTCTCATAAAGTTTCCCACTTCAAGTAACACCATTCAATTCAGTAGGTTCTTCATCATTTATCTTTTCCTAAAAGTTAGTTATTCTTTTTTTTTTTCATCACTATCCTAAATGTTGAGTTGTAATGTAGCTATTTAGTTTGATATTACTTCAAAAAAATGAATCTAATATGAATTCTTCTATCAAACTCGAACCAATTGTTAGAAATTTTAGGAAGATGGAACCTTGTTATGATAGAGTAATGGGTTATTCATCATGCTAGGAGAAATTTTGCTTGAATTAACTAAAGTACCACTATCAATTAAGTCCTAAATAATATGGCATAAAAGGATACAAATATTAGTATTATACCTATTACCTTGGTGATACTTACAATTGACATTTAGGTGGTAAGGCACTTGGCAGTGGTCTAGGGTTAAGCAATGTGACTAGATCTCTCTCTTTAAGTTTCTCTAAAGCTTTAGTCAATGGTTTTCCTAAATCTAAGAACTTAATATTTCTTATAGCATAGTTTTTGACTAACTTTTAATTGGAAGACCAGACCCTAAATTTCCTTTTTAATTTTGCTTCTTTCTACTCTCCACATCTTCAACCCTTAAAGCAACATCATAGACTTCTAAAAAAGTCTTTGAAGGAAGATTTTGTAGCTTATTAAAGATGTATGAAAATGTATTTTCTACTAAAATACTAGAATTCTTACTTGATCTTTCTTTAGAAGTAACACTTATATTTGAGCTATCTTATTTCTCTATCTTGATAAAAAAAATATGAGAATGTTTTCTTAGATTTTTGCTTTGTAAGTTCAAGGTCATGTAATGAAATCTTAATGTTAGCAATGAAGGTATATTGCTTCGTAAATGCTCTCACTAGCTTAGTCTAATTTTGGGTAGTGACCTCATCTAAGTTATCGAACCACTTTACTAATGCTCTTTCTAAGGAAAAGGCAAACAAGTTTGTAATTTGCCTTTCACATAGACAAATGGCACCCATTATGGTAGCATATTGTCTTATGTATATTTCAAGGTCTCTTTTGCCATTAAACTTTGAAAATTCAAGCATTTTAAACTTGCTTAGGAGTTATGCTTCACCAAATATAGATTGTAGAAAGATAGCAATGCGATCTGAACTATGATTGCTACGATCCCCAATCAAGCCATGAAGATCTAAGAGGACAGGCAGGCCTCAGAGATGAAAGAGATTGGCTAGCTAGTCATAAGTGGTCTTATGGTTTGGTTGGGGCTCTCGGCCCCTTATGGTATCAGAGCCTTGTTGCTACCTTTTTGCACGAAATTGTGTTAGAGGAAACAATTCATCTTAATGGCAGAATCTGAAACTGAAAGTAAGTCTCAAACTCTTTCTCCTACTGTTTCTAAACTCACTTCTCCTTCTCTTTCATCCTCAACCGCCAAAAAACTTGATTTTCTATATGAATATGATTTTAGTCCTGACCCT
>CANXYI010812660.1:0-10282 GCA_948208565.1 Hura crepitans | reverse complement strand
ATGGTTAAAAACACTAATTAAGATATTATGACAATGTTATGTGAATAGTATTGCATGCAAAGTTGAACCGTAAAATAAATTAAAAGTTGCTCAAAACAATCTAAAAATATTACAACCTAACACTCAAATATTTTGAATAGTCCAATGGCTTTTGAATAAGAATTTTTTAAGTTTGGGAACTATTTTTACCTAATTTTTGGGAAAAATATATTAATTTTTTAGGTTATTGTTAAAATTTAGGCACGAGATTTTGAGAGGATTTAAGGCTTGGATTTAGGGAATTTTGGGGATAGGAATAGAGGAAAACTAACTTTTCTATCAATTATAATAATTTTTTAAAGAAAAGAAAAATTATTTTTGTGAAAGTATAAATAGAGGAAACTTATCCCCCTCCCACATACACCACACAAAGTAATCCTCCTCCCTAAACACTCCGTTTCTACCTCCCCCTCTCCCTCTCACTTTCTTTACTTCTTTCTCTCTTCTTAGAGGGACCCACCATATGAGTTTGCACTCGAAATGATGAGTGTTCCGAGATGAGTTTATGGACACCAAAATTGTCTAGAATGACGAAGTATTTTAGGAGAAAAATAGAAAAGAAAATCAAGGTGAATAGTAATTTTCTCTCTCTTGAGTTTTCTTTTCCGTAAAATTTTATTTTTCATAGGTTCTTAGGATGTTGTAGAGCATGTATCTAGGCTCAAAATATTTTTTAACCATTAGATTATTTTATAATATTTATTAAAGTTTGTACCCTTTTTATTCATATGTGAAATGACAACCAGAGCCTCTCTAGGCAAGGAGAAGGCTTGAGCTGACTTTAGGGGTCCTATATGATCCTAATTGGCGTGTGTAATCACTTTAATTTGAGTGAAATGGCATGAATATTGATTATGGTGTATGGATATAAATGTGGAAATAAATATATTGTGATGATGATTTATGGATGGCTGTTGAGTGTATTTGTTATGCATTTGATGAGAATTATGCTCTATAAGTGTTGTAATATGTGTGATTGAATTGGTGTTGAAGTTTGCTTTGTTTGGGTTTGAAAATAGATGGATTTTCTACAAAAATACTAAAAATTCACTTATTTGCTACTGAAAATGAGGCCTCACAGCTGTAACCATTTAACAAGTCATGCTCATGACCCTTTTTAAGTTAAAAATATAGGTTTTTGGAGTTTTAAGAGGGGTTATGGCTGTGACCCATTTTGACCACTATTGACCACATAGTGTTTTCTTCATAACTTTTTTATTTCTTAATAAAATTTCGAACTATTTTCCACCCAATTTTTGTCATGATATTGAGAGTATTTTCACCATCTTTTTAGCATATTTTTATGCATTTATTAAAGGGTTTTAGGGCTTATGATGTAAGTCTATATTCTTGAACATTTAGGTCAAAATCTCTATGATGTTAATGAAATTCATGTTATACCTCGTGTACTATGTGCATGTAAATGAACCTTGATTATAAGTCTAATATTTTGAGTATCTTATGATGTCCTCATGTAACTATAAAGCTTATTATAGAAATAAGTGATCATATGATGTTGTTATATTAGTTTGAGCCTAAGTTAGCCATGCTATGCATAATGTAATTTATGCTATGGCTATATGATTTGGGCCTTTCTAATGTGCATAATTGCCAATGAGATAAATAAATGTCACAAGGTGGTGTGATATGTATAATTGGCATAAATGACATAATATAATGAGTATAATAATACCTATATAGTTAGATAACCTAGTTTAGATTGGTTGGCCAATCAACTATAATTGTAGCAGCTGCTAGCATACTTTCGGGTATGAGACCTTCAGGTTATTGATTTACATGGTGATAGACATGAAAGCCTTCAAGCCTAAGATTTATTTACTGATATGCGTGAGAGCTTTTAGGCCTATGTTCACTTACCTATGTGGTATGAGAGCCTTTAGGCCTAAGTTTACTTACCTATGTGGTGTGAGAGCCTTTAAGCCTAAGTTATACATCTTCAGATGTGGAGAGCCTTTAAGCCTAAGTTTACTTACCTATATGTTATGAGAGCCTTCGGGCCTAAGTTATATATCTTTAGATTTGGAGAGCCTTCAGACCTAAGTAAATTCTATTATGAAGTCTTAGTTAGATGTCTTTTGGATATGAGCATTGGTTAAACGTTTAAAATGCTTAAAAGGTCATAATTGAGTTATATGTTAAATTTGTTTTGAGATGTTTCAATGAGTTTATTATCACTTGTATGACTATTTCTGGTGATTATATGTACATATATCTCAAAATGCTAATATGGATAGTTATGAGGTGCATAGTGGTAGTTATGACTGAAAAATAGGTATGTCGCTACTCTTTGTGATATATGAGCTCGGTATGACATTTTACCAACTATTGTGATATGGTATGGCTTTTACTATTCCTTATGGCCAACAAATGGCTAATTAATGATAATGGTGATTTTTGGGATAAATGATGCTTAAAAAATAGGACTTTATGTATATGATGCATTATGTCCATTAAATTGTGGTTAATCAATGTTTTAATAATGCCTCGATAATTATGCCATTAAATGTATTATTATGGTTAAAATGAGCATGTTGGCATATAAGACACCATAAATGCATAAATATGACTCTAAGACCAAAATTGGTTTATGTTGCATGAAAATCATGGAAAATGCATAATTGTAATATTAAATTTGGATATGGCTTGAGTGCATTAAAGACATGTTATAAATTGCCTATTTATAAGTTAAAGTGATTACATCACTAAGTGAAAGCTTAGTGCATTGCCTATTTGTGATGCATAGGTAACAAGGCAGCAGATTAGAGCCAAAGCTTTTGAACAAGAGACACGAAGATAACTCTTGCATGGGTATTTTTGTAATCTTTTTGTAATAGTAGTTATGATGTAAATGTAATAGTTATGGTTAGTGTGCTCTTGTGATCCCAAAGGGATTGGGTCTAATCTACATTTTGCAATGGGGTTTTGTATTAAGTAATTTAACTGTGGATTTTATTTCATGTTTCTTGCATGCTGTGTGATGTTTGTTCAGTTGCATGTGAGATTGATGCTTATAAAGGACCTAAGGTTCAATGTGCGTGTGTTTAGTTGATTATATGTTTTATAGGGTTAGAAGGACCCATCTGAGTTAAAGGATAATGTATTGAGTGTATAAAAGTGTTTTTAAATAAGTAAAATTTTGGGAAAGTGTCTCAGTACAGCCGCTATGCTCTTGAATTTTCTGCATGATGACCCCAGCATTTACCATGATTTACATGTAAAAAAGATTTCAATGTTTTATTTTATCTCCAAGTTAAAAAAATGTTTTCTAACATAAAATTTTTGAAATTTTACATGATTTTGCATAATAGAACTAGATATAATTTTACATGTGCACATCCTTTGTTCGGGTCCAGTGGACGGATCAGGCAAAAGGTGTGACACTTAGTGGTATTAGAGCTCCGATTGGGGTTTCCTTTGAGTCTATAGGTTACACAAGAGCCTATGGGTTACACAAGAGCCCATTAGAAGTCATAATACCTTTATAATAGATATTATTACATAATCGGCTCATAATCTATTTCTCTTGCCTTTAGGTACAGGACATGAGTAGTAGCACGATGCTTATGAAAGTAAAAGGGGTGAAAAGTCATACTCCTTTAGATCTGGGATAAGGAGATGCACAACCTAAGTATGTAACCCCTAATGATGATGAACATATTCCACCTAGATAGCAAGGTCCACCTACATGGTTGTAGATGATACTGGAGTCTATTAGACAAGTGACTATGGCTACTGTGACAACTACTACTGCTGTAGCTAATACACAATTTGTTCTACCTCTAGTGCCACAAGAACAACTAGCATTTTAAAAGACATATATAAAGAGACTAATAAAGAATGTGGCTAAGTTCTTTAAGGAGGAAGAATCAGATGAGTCTAGTAGAGCTGAATACTAGTTAAACCAGATAGTCTACATTATGCAGTAGTTAAGATGCCCGTAAGATGAGTATGCTGCATGTGCCACTTCAATGCTATCAAAGAAGCATTGAAAAGGTGGGAAAGGATCATAGAATGCAAGGTAGCTGTAGACATCACTTGGGATTTCTTTTTGAAGGAATTTAAGGAGAAGTATATTATAGAGCATTACTTGGACAAAAAGTACTATGACTTTATTGATCTCAAATAGAGGCATAGAATGATATCTGAATATGAGAAGGAATTTGCTCATCTAAGCCGGTATGTGAAGGTAGTTGTTGCCATAGAAGAGGACCGCTATAAGAAGTTTGAGAAAGGGTTAAACTTAGAGATCATGGATCGGGTTGCTCCTATAAAGATTTGAGATTTTACAGCTTTAGTAGTAGCTTATCACATTTTAGAGATAGTGAATGAGATGATACAGTAGGTAGTGCTATGACACCTACATATGAGACTTACCACCGGAGACATTATAGTGTATACTGGAGCTTTATATTAGGATCTTATTGGCATTGTGGCTCTAGAGATCATTTTTAGAAAGACTTCTCAGTGAAGCCTTATATTTCTTCACAGAAGCAAGATAAGAGAGATTTCAAAAGTAGAGCTAGGGCCAGTCAGAAAGACAAGATAGAGAGTAGAGCTCTAGTGAGACAGTACGCCATATAAGCCAGAGAAGAGACAAAGGCCACTGATGTTATTATGGGTATATCTCATATCTTTGATTTACCTACTTTAGCACTGTTAAACTTAGAGTCAACACATTCTTATATCTGCACTGCATGGGTTTTAGATTGGGGGTTAGTGTTAGATGACCTTGGCTTTTTTTTATGATGGTTAGAAACCCAATAAAATAGCATGTTATAGTGAGTAAAGTATATATAAACTATCCATTATCAGTATAAGGACAAGTTTTCCATGTGAATCTCATTGAATTGTCGTTCAATAAGTTCAACCTTATCTTAGCATGGACTGGTTATCTAAGTATCATGCCATGATGGATTGCAAGAAGAAAAGGATCACGTTTTAAGCTAGTGATGAGTCAGAAGTGATAGTAGTGGATGAAAGATAAGATTATATGGCTAATGTAGTATTAGCCATTGTAGCTAGAAGAATGATGCAGATAGGTTGTCAAGCTTAAGCAAGTTAGATTACTATAGTAACTGAGTTTAGGGATGTTTTTCCATGTGAGTTACTTGGTTTGCCATAAGAACGGGAGTTAGAATTTTGTATTGAGGTGATGCCAGGCATAGCTCCAGTTTTTATAGCTTTGTATAGAATAGCACTTATAGAGTTGAAAAAGCTAAAGAGTCAATTGCAAGAGCTTCTAGATAAGGGTTTTATCAGACTGAGTGTTTCACCATAGGGACCACTGGTTCTATTTGTAAAAAAGAAGGATGGTTTTTTAAGACTTTATATGGATTACAGATAGTTGAATAAAGTCTCAAGCATCCTTTACCATAAATCAATGATCTTTTTTATTAGCTTAGAAAGGTATGTGTGTTCTCTAAGATTGATCTTATATCCATGTATTACAAGTTGAGAGTAAAATAGGTAAACATAGATAAGATGGCTTTCAGGAATAGATATGGTTATTTTGAGTTCTTAGTGATGTCTTTCGAGTTAACCAATGCACCAGTGGCATTATGAACAGGATCTTCATACCATTTCTTGATCAGTTTGTAGTGGTCTTTATAAATGATATTTTTGTGTATTCCAAGAATAGAGACAATCATGTCCATCATTTATGAATAGTTCTTCAGATTTCAAGGGATGAGAAACTCTATGCAAAGCTTAACAAGAACGAGTTTCGGCTAAAAGAAATAGTGTTTTTAGGACACATAGCTTCAACAAATGGTATAAAGGTTGAACCTAGTAAGGTTTAGGTAGTAATGGACTAAAAATTGACAAGGAACATGATTGAGATTAAGAAATTCTTGGGGTTAACTGGCTATTACAAAAGGTTTGTCGAGGGGTTTTCCTTGATTGTAGCTCCTACGACACTTTTTCTGAGGAATGATATGAAGTTTGTGTGGGACAGTAAGTGTTAAGAGAGTTTTGACAAGCCCAAGAGTAAGTTGACAAAGGCTCCAATTTTGGTGTAACCAGTATCAGGGATTGAGTTCACTATATACAATGATGCTTCACTAAATGGGTTAGGTTGTGTACTCATGCAGGATGGCAAGGTTGTTGCCTATGCTTCTCGACAGTTGAAACATCATGAGAAAAACTACCGAACATATGACTTAGAGCTTGCAGTCATTGTGATTGCTCTAAAGATATAGAGACACTATCTATATGGAGAAAATTTCTATGTTTTCACTGACCACAAGAGTCTAAAATATATATCGATGTAGAAGGATTTAAACATAAGACAAAGGAGATAGATAGAATTAATTAAGAATTATGATTGCCTTATTAATTACCATCCTGGGAAAGCTAATAAGTTTATAGATGCCTTGAGTAGAAAGCTTATGTCAACATTAAAGGCAATGTATGTTAGCTTAAAGTTACAAAATGATGGTGGGTTATTAGTAGACTTACAAGTCAAGCTAAGTATGATACAGACAGTGAAGGATTCATAGAAACATGATCACAGACTTTAGAGTATCATAAGCATAGTTTAAAAGGGGAAGCCTACCGAGTTTGTGATTAAAGAAGATGGTTATCTATGCTATCATAACTGCTTATGTGTACTAGAGAAAGAGGACTTAAGATAGGGGATTCTATAAGAAGCGCACAATGCTTCATATGTAATACATCCTAACAGTACAAAGATATACCAAGATTTGAAGATGGCCTATTGGTGGCTAGGCAAGAAGAGAGATGTAGATGAATATACGACTAGATGCCTCACTTATTAATAGGTGAAGGCCAAACATCAACTTCCTTCTGGTTTGCTTCATCCCATAGCAATATCAAAATGGAAATGGGATTAGATCACTATAGACTTTGCAATTGGACTACTGATGACAAAGAATAAGCATCATTTAGTTTGGGTAGTGGTTGATAAATTCACCAAGTCTACTCATTTCATTCCTATGAGAAAGGATTATTCTATAGAGAGATTAGTAGAACAGCATGTTGATGAGATAGTTAGGCTCCACGGAGTGCCTTTATCCATCATTTCTGATAGAGATCCCTATTTTACATCAAGGTTTTGGAGGAAACTCCAGAATGCTTTAAGGACTTGGCTTAATTTCAGTATGGGTTTTCATCCACAGATGAATGGTCAGTTAGAAAGGATCATTCAAATTCTTTAGGATATACTTTAAGCATATGTCATAAAGCTTAAGGGTAGCTAGGAGAAGTATTTATCTTTAATGGAATTTGCTTACAATAATAGTTACCAAGCGAGTCTGGGTATGACTCCTTAAGAGGCGTTATATGGGAGACAATGTAGGACTCCCTTTTATTAAACCGAGTTGAGTGAGCATAAGCTTATGGGACCAAATTTGGTCAAGGATGCTAAAGAGAAGGTAAAGATCATCAAAGATATATTAAAGGTTGCTTTAGATAAATAGAAATCCTATACAGATTTAAAGAGAAGAGATATTAAGTATGAAGTTGGCAAAAAGGTTTTTTTGAAAGTATCTATGTGAAAAAAGGTGTTGAGGTTCAGTAAGAAAGGGATGTTGAGTTTGAGGTCCATTGGGCCATAAGAGATCCCAAAACATATGGGTCCATTGTCCTACAGATTAGTTTTGCCTCTAGAGTTACAGTAGATTCATGATGTGTTTCATGTTACAATGCTGAGAAGATATACATCGGACCCCTCACATATTTTGACAGCTAATGAAGTGTATATAGAGCTAGATTTGTCATATGAAAAAGAACCCATTGGTATCCTAGCCAGAGAGGTTAAGGAATTGCAGAACAAGACCATACCGTTGGTGAAAGTCTTATGGCGACACCATGGTATGGAAGAGGCTACTTGGGAAATCGAGGCACAAATGCGGGAATAATAACCATAGCTGTTTGAACCAGGTATGTCGAGGACAAAATCTTTTCAAAAGGGGGAAGAAATGTAACAACCCAAAAATCCAACTCTCATGAATAGTAATTCCTCAGATGAATAGTGCTTATCAAGACCCAAGTTGCACTAAGTGTACCAACGGGGAGTATTAATTACAAGAGAATTATGGGCAAAGTTTGAAGTCAATCTGATGTCATTCGGATGGTTAAAAATGCTAATTAAGATTTTACGATAGTGTCTTGTAAATAGTGCCACAAGTAAAGCTAAACTGTAAAATAAATAAATAATTGCTCAAAATAATCTAAAAATATTACAACCTAATACTCAAATATTCCAGATAGTCCAAAGGCTTTGGAATCAAAATTTTTTGAGTTTGGGAACTATTTTTACCTAATTTTTGGGGATAGAAAATATGTTAATTTTTTGGGTTATTGTTAGAATTTGGGAACGAGATTTTGAGAGGATTTATGGCTTGGAAATATGGAATTTTAGGGATAGGAATAGAGGAAAACTAACTTTTTTATCATTTATAATAATTTTTTGAAGCAAAGAAAAATTATTTTGGTGGAAAGTATAAATAGGGAGAATTATCATCCTCCCTCACACACACCATTCTCCTCCTCCACCATCAAATTTCTACCCACACCTCTTCCTCACTCTTTCTTTGCTGATTTCTCTCTCCTCAGAGGGACCAATGGTGCAAGGTTACACTTGAAATGATGAGCATTTCGAGACAAGTTTGTAAACACTAAAATCATTCAGAGTGGCAGAGTATTTCGGGAGAAAAATTAAGAAGAAAACTGAGGTGTAACGATAACCCAAGCCTTTTGAGGCAAAGAGAAGGCATGAGCTGACTTCGAGGATCCTGTACAACCTTAATTGGTATGTGTAATCACTTTAATTTGAGCAAAATGGCAAGAATATTAATTATGGTGTATAGACATAGATGTGGAAATAAATGCATTGTGATGATGATTTATGGGTGGTTGTTGATGTATTTGTTATGCATTTAATGAGAATTATGCTCTATAAGTATTACAATATGTGTGATTGAATTGGTGCTAAAGGTTGCTTGGGTTAGGTTTGAAAATGGATGGATTTTCTACAAAAATTGCTAGAAATTCGCATGTTTGCTGCTAAAAATGAGGCCTCACAATTGTGACCTTTTAGTAGGTCATGCTTGTGACCCCTCCAGGCCAAAATGCAGGTTTTTAGAGTTTTAAGGGGGTCATAATCATGACCTATAAATGGTCACGACCATGACCTATTTTGACCACTGTTGACCACATATTGTTTTCTTCATAACTTTTTCAATTCTTAATGAAATTTTGAACTATTTTCAACCCCATTTTTGTCATGATATTGAGAGTATTTTGACCATCATTTGGGAATATTATTATGAGTTTATTATGGGGTTTTAAGACTTGAAATATAATTCTATATTCTTCAACATTTAGGTTTAAAACTCTATGAAGTTAATGGAAATCAAGTTGTACCTTGTGTACCATGTGCATGTGATTGAACATTGACCTTAAGTCTAATATTTTTTAATATTGTATGATATCCACATGTAACTATAAGGATTGTTATAGCTATAAGTGATCATATGTTTTCATTATCTATATTTGAGCCTATGTTGGTCATCCTATGCATAATGTAATATATATGCTATGGGCATATGATATAGGTTGTGCTAATGTGAAAAATGGCCAATGAGACAAATGAATGTCACAAGATGGTGTGAAGTGTATAATTGGTATGAATAACACAATATAATGAGTTTAATAATGTCTATATAGTTAGACAACTGGTTTAGATAGATTGATTGATCAAATAGGATATTAGCAACTACAAACGTGAGCCTTTGGGCATGATAACATGAGCCTTTAGGCATGATAATGTGAGCCTTTAGGCATGATAAGTTGAGCCTTTAGCATGATACTATGAGGCTTCGAGCATGATAACATGAGCCTTTGAGCATGATAATATGAGTCTTCAGGCATGATACTGTGAGCCTTTGGGCATGATAACATGAGCATTCGGGCATGATAATGTGAGCCTTCGGGCATGATATCATGAGCCTTCGGGCATGATACTATGAACCTTGGGGCATGATACCGTGAATCTACTATCTAGTTTTGGTTAGTTATCTTATGGATATAGGCATTGGTTAAACAATTAAAATTTCTTAAAATGGCATAGATTGAGATTATATGTTAATTAGCATTAATATGTGACCTATGGACATAATGTGATCAAATGACTCAAAACTAGTCTTAAAATACTTAAATGTGTTTATTATCACTTGTTTGACTATTTATAGTGATTATATGT
>CANXYI010812633.1:0-11238 GCA_948208565.1 Hura crepitans | reverse complement strand
CTTATTATCTCCAAAAAAGGCTTGACCAGAGTCTCGAGTTTCATTAATCACGTATAAGCCATCATGCATTCTACCACTGCCAATCCTCTTCCCGGTTTGAAGATCCTGAAAAACACAATGATCAGGGAAGAACTCGATTTTACAATTTAGAGCTTTGGTGATGGAACTAACAGATAAAAGATTAACTGGAAACTCAGGCACATGGAAAACAGATGAAAGTGGAATATTAGGTGTACAAGCAATAGAACCTGTGCCAGAAATAGGGGTTAAAGAACCATTGGCTATTCTGACATTATCCCCTTTAAGACATGGAGAGTAGTTTCGAAAGCCTTTATAACAGCCTGTCATGTGTCTATTCGCACCAGAATCAATAATCCATGGATTAAGA
Organism: Hura crepitans; assembly: GCA_948208565.1. Classification (NCBI taxonomy): domain Eukaryota; kingdom Viridiplantae; phylum Streptophyta; class Magnoliopsida; order Malpighiales; family Euphorbiaceae; genus Hura; species Hura crepitans. Next base: position 10,850 of record CANXYI010812633.1, on the reverse strand, counting down.
TGAGCAGTAAAGGCAGTACCTGATTGCACATAATTGGATGTGGCAACAATAGAGGAGTCAAACTTGTTTAGAAGTCGGCGAAGATGCTGAATTTCATAAGAAGACAGTTTCACCAGAGCCCGTCTCCTATGTTTCCCCAGTTTCGGCCATGTTTGCTTGAGGCCTAGCTGAGCTGACTCGTTTGCCCCCTCGACCTCCGGTTGGTCGACCATGTAGCTTCCAGCAAGTCTCCTTTGTATGCCTTGGTTTGCCACAGTAGTCACAGTGCAAGTGGCCTTTATCAGAAGAATTCACCTTCGGTTGCTCATGAGAGACAGTTAACCCTGATTTCTCAGTTGGTGCTGGGTAAAGCATAACATTACGGCGGCTTTCCTCCTGTTGGATATGAGAGTAGGCATCCTCAAGAGATGGGAAAGGAACTTTACCAAGAACTTGAACCCGGATTTGATCATACTCTGGATTCAAACCACACAGAAAATCATAAACCCGCTCCTTTTCCACCAATGTGTGAAATAAAACTGCATCTTCAGTACAATGTGCTTGGAGATCCTGAAAGTTGTCTATCTCTTGCCATAGCCCACTTAATTTAGAAAAATAATCAATGATGGTCAACTTACCTTGTTTTGTGCCATGGATTTTATTTCGAATTTCAAAGATCTGGGCATCATTTCCTTTACGAGAGCAAGTGTGTTTAGTTGAATTCCAGATTTTGCAGCAGTATCAAGCAATATATACTGTTTGGAAATACGAGGATGCATATTATTCAAAAGCCATGTCATAACAAGTGAATTATCAGAGTCCCATTGACTATAGGCAGGATCAAAAATAGCAGGTGGTTTTTTCTCGTCAGTGATATAACCTATCAATCTTCTAAATTTAATAAATAGCAAACAAGCCTGAGACCAAGCAAGATATGTACCAGCCCCATCCAATTTAACAGTACTGATTTGTGAAAGAGTGGTATTATCTACTGCCTTAGTGTCCCCCATTATAAATACTTGAACAAATAACAAAGAAAGCAGAAACCACTCTCAGAAAAAATCAAAAAATAGAACCTGAGATTTCCAATGGCGTTGAACATAAAGGGTCAAACCCAAAGTGTGCAAAGAGACCCAAAAAGAGGTCCTGGATGGAGCCAGACAAGAGGCGACCTGGTAGGAGCAAGGCGCGACGGCGGAAGATAGCCAGAGAAGGTCCCACACGCTCCACGCGCCGGCGCATGAAAGACAGGATCCCTACTTCGATCGGCGCGTGAGCCCACGAGCGGTGGCAGACGACGGCCAGATTTCACGTACAAGCCGGTCGGAGGGTGGGTTGACTGTGTGTATGGGCGTTGATGAAAAAAGAGGGAAAAAACTCAAACTCTCTGAGATCAGTGACCACAACTAGAAAATTCCAGGAAAAAAAAAATTTTAGTGCTGCAGAGGGAGAAAAACTCACCTCAAAAAACAGCAATAGCTCTGATACCATGTAGATTTTTGAAAATAGAATTTCTGGTATTTCTGTGTGTATTTTACATCTCATGTACATGACTATTTATACAGAAAATTCTAAGCCTAATTAGGATAGAATTAATCATAGCCTAATTAAGATAGGATAAAAATTACAGCTAAAGGATAAGAATTACAGCTATAGCTATCCAAATATAACTTAGTCAACAATTACATATAAACGTAGGGAGGTAAAAAAGTCATTAGGTAATTAGTTACATTCTGTTACTAAGTTGTAATTGTTGGGATTGCCGATTTAGGCACCAGGTGCATGTTGATTAGAGAAATGGGCCATTTTGGAAAAGCGATCTATTACAACAAGGATAGTATCAAAACCATCAGAACCGAGTAGCCTTTTTATGAAATCCATAGAAATGTCTTGCCAAATGGAAGAGGGGGTAGGGTTGGAGTAGACCAGGATAGGATGAACTATCTGATTTACATCTTTTACAAACATCACACTTGGATACCCACTCAATAACAGATTGTTGCATCTTAGGCCAATAAAAGTGTTGTTGCAGCCTATGGATGGTTCCCTTAATACCAAAATGACCTCCTATTGGGGAGTTATGGCATACAGTTAGCAGTCTATCCCTAAGGGTCGATGTGGCCCCTATGTATAGTCTACCCTTAAATCTGAACAACCCATTGGTTAGTTGATGGTGAGGCTGAGACTGAGGGTCAATGATGAGGCCTGATAAAAGGTTATGGATGGTAGGGTCAAACTCATATGAAGTTTGGATCTCTTGTACCCAAAGTGGAGTGGAAGAAGAGAGGGATAAGTGGTAATAGACAGCTGGACTGTGAGGTTTTCTGGATAGGGCATCAGCAGCTCTATTTTCTAACCCCTTTTTATACTAGATCAAGTAGTCTAACCCCAACATCTTAGAAATCCCTTTTTGTTGCACACAAGTGTGAAGTCTTTGTTCCATAGGAGCTTGAGACTTTCATGGTCAATTCTAATCATGAATTGGCTATGCTCTAGGTAATGTCTCCATTTAGTTACAGGAAAGATAATAGCTAGGAGCTCTCTCTCATAGGTAGAGAGTTGCTGATGTTTGAGGGTGAATGGCTTAGAAATGAAAGGTAAGACGGGCTGTTGTCATTACTTGTTTGAGAGTTTGAAAGGCATCTTGGGCTGAGGATGTCCAATTAAAAAGATCTTTTTTAAAGAGTTCAATAAGGGGTTTAGACAGGATTCCATAACCTTTGATGAACCTCCTATAGTACCTTATGAGGCCTAAAAATCCCCTAAGACTTTTCAAGGTTTTGGGTGGAGGCCAGGTAGTCATAGCTTCTATTTTGCTAGGGTCTGTGGAAATTCCAGCAGCTGAAATTATGTGACCCAAGTAGCTTATGGATTCTCTCCCAAATTCACATTTGGATTCATTTGCAAACAATTGGTACTGTTGTAGTAACTCAAAAACAGCTCTTAAATGCTGAACATGTTGCTCTAGAGATGGGCTGTATATCAGTATGTCATCAAAAAACACTAGGACAAATTTTCTTAAGTGGGGCTGAAATATGTTGTTCATGAGGGCTTGGAAAGTGGCTCTAGCATTGGTTAAGCCAAAAGGCATGACTAAGAACTCATAGTGACCAAAATGAGTCTTAAAGGCAGTTTTAAAGATATCACTAGGATTCACCCTGATTTGCTGGCAACCCGCCCTAAGATCTATCTTAGAAAATATGACAACCCCATTCAACTCATCTAATAAATCCTCAATAATAGAGATGGGAAATTTGTCCTTAATAGTGGCCTTATTTAGCTCCCTATAATCCACACAAAATCTCCACGAGCCATCTTTTTTCTTGACTAAAAGGACAGGAGAGGCATAAGGGCTAACACTAGGCTAGATGATGTGGGAATCCAACATTTCTTGCACCAATTTCTCAATTTCTGTTTTTTGGTGATAAAGAGTATCTATAAGGTCTGACATTAATTGGTTCAGTTTTAGGTTCAAGGGAATTGAATGATCATGGTTCCTGTGTGGGGGAAGAGCTGTTGGCACTTTAAACAAGTCAGAATATTGATATAGAAGGTTTTGGATGGGCAAAGGGGGTGGTTCTTGAGAAGGCGGGAAAGTGTTATCAAGGTGAGGATGTAGAGTTAGAAGGAATAGCTTGCTGGTGATTCCTTTCAAGCCAGTATTTACTGCCCTAGTTAAGGATTTATTTGACATCATCCTTAAGACTAATTTTGTCCTCCAACCCCTTCAACTCTAACATTTTCCCTTCAACTAAGATAGTTAATTTGTTGGCTGAAAAATCAAGTCACTAGTGAGTGACATTTCATCCAATCCACACCAAGGATCATGTCAGTCTGCCAATTCCAACAATCTATTAGTTCCTTGCATTGACCATTTGCACCCCTTGCACTTGGCATCTACAGTCAATTTCCTACCATCAGCAACTGCCACAGTATCAGTTGTACTAGTTAGGATGGGTAATTTCAGATCCTTAGCCAACTTAGTATCAATAAAGCTATGTGTGCTACCACTATCAATGAGTATCATTATGGGCTTACTATTGAGCTGCCCTTTAAGCTTTAAGGGGTTATCACTAATCCCTCCCTCTACTGCATTTAAAGATAATGCTATGTGCTCTAGGCAGTGGTCTAAATCAGCATTTTCTATTTCACTCACTTCTTGCCAATCATCTTCTATAACTACCTCTTCTTCACAATGGTTCATACACATCAGTTTCTTAGGGTTGCATTGGTGCTTGGGTCTATATCTATCTCCACACTTATAGCAAGTGCCTGGCTGTTTAAAATTATGTTTAGGAACAGTACTGGTGGTTTTTGGATTGAGATTTGCTTGGTGAGGGTGGTTTAAAGATGTTTGTGGAGAAGCGAGTTGGTTAGTAGGTGTAGAAGTCCACTGTTTGGAGAATGGTTTCTGGTGTGCAGGAGTTTTAAGAGCTAGCAGTTGCTGCTCCTGAAGCTTGGCTTGTTCTATGGCAGAATAGAGGTCAGCAGGCCTAAACATCTTGACAACTGATTTGATATCCTCTTTTAGCCCCCCAATAAAACTAGACATAAAATGACTCAAGTTGGGTTGGGTACAGTCTTTCCATTTTTAGTTTCAGCACCTCAAATTTATCCAAATAGTCAACTGACTGATTTTGCCTAAGGTTCTTCATCTCCTCTACTACATTATCTTCACCATACTCCTTAAACCATTTTTCAGTATCTTCGACAAATTCCTCCCACAGAGGATTATCCCTATGTTTTACCCAATTAAGAAACAAGGATTTAGCTCTTCCTTGAAGAAACAAGCTAGCAACATCAACCTGTTTGTCTACAAGAACTTCATAGATCAGGAAATATTTCCTACATTTTCTCAGCCAAGACTTAACTTATATGCCCTCAAAGAAAGGCAAATCATAGCAGGGTATTAGGCGATTGAAATTTTGGCAGTAAAAAGTTTCGAGTGGATTTCTTTCCATTCCTGGTGTTGTGGGTAAGATTCGGGTCCAATCTCGGAACAGACAGTGTGAGAGTGAGGGGGTCCTTACCTCGGGAAGAGCTGGGATTAGATTGAGATGAAGGATTGGTAGGTTGAGGAGTTGGCATTTGGGCACCCAAATCAACTGCACCAAATAGGCTACGGAGCGCTCATTTTCCATCCAAAGTTCCCCACAGATTCCTTGCATTTTCTGTTGCTCTGCTCGGAGCGTTAGTTGCTCCTGCATCAAGGAGTCAACTCATCGGGTGTGATGTCGTAGGGAGGCTTCGATTGAGCCACAACATGACTATTAGACCTCCTTGCTCTTCAAGCTTGGTGCTGAGGAATCTAAACTGCTCCTCGAACTCATCCATGGTCGGCAGAGACTCGTCGGAAGTATTTCTGGACTTCCAAGCAGTCTGGGCTTTGCTCGTGGTTGCTCTGTTTTCTGATAAAAAACAGAGATTAATAGAGTACTTTCTGTGGAAGAAGAATAAACAGGAAGGAGGGAAACGGCGTGGTAAATGGCCAAGGAATGGGAGGCTCTGATACCAATTGTTAGGGACTTACTCTCTAACAATGAAATTTAGAAGCAGAAATTATGTAGAATCAAGTAGAACAGAAAGTTAGGAGACAGAGAGAAGAATGAATGGATGAGAAGGAAAATTCATGATTCTCATTGATAACCCAAAAAGGGGAATAACTACAATTATAACAGTAGAAGTTGCTGAGCTGTACTGACAGCTAATCAACATGCACCTGATGCCTAAATCAGCAATCCCAACAATTACAACAGTTACTATTGAAAATAACAGAACATAAATAATTACCCAATGACTATTTTACCTCCCTAAGTTTATGTGTAACACTCCTGTACTTAACTTTTAAAAATAACATTCAACTCTTTTTTTCCCTTTTTTCAAACAAATGGTGGAATAATGGAGACCAATAAATTGAAATCCAACATTAAGGACCCAGCTAAAAGAAAATACCAATTGAACAAGAAGGAAATCCCATGAGACCAATACAGGATGCATAGGTGGAACACAAACATGATGAACAAAAAGCTAACCAGCAATAAATGAACCAAAAAGAGAAGATCCAGCAGAAAGAATATACTAAAAATAAGAGTTCCAGCCCAAATAATGTTGACCCAATACCAATAAACAATTAATAAACCAAGTATAAAATGCCACTAGCCCAAAAGGTTGACCATAATACAATACCAAGAGATTGATAACTAACATGAAATGCAAAGCTACCATCAAGACTAGAAATAGCTTAGAATGAGTTCAAGAACAGAACTAGGAAATTTAACACAAATCTGCTGATACAGCAGTGTTGAACTGAAAGGTACGAGCAACCAAGAAACCCACAAAACAAAGTGAACTAGACAACAAAACATCAGAATCTGGCTGGAAGTATTGAGGCGATGATTGAGAAGGAAATAAAAGAGCTCCAGCTGCTGAACACACGCTGGTGCATGAGAAGACAACACAAACACAGATATGGCACGTGAGAGCCATGCATTAATCCTTTGGTGACCAGAATTTGGGGAAAGGTTGAAATTCTGGTTGTGCAACTACCTACACCACCGGTGAGGAAAAACAGTCACAAGGGTGACCCACAAACAACAAAGGCAGTTGTTAAACCAAAATGACCAAACCGAATAATTTCAGTTTATTTGGTTTGGTTTGTAGTTATAATTTGGTTCAGTTTATGAACCAAACCAAGGAATGCACAACCTAATTTTCCAAACCACAGATTTGAGGGTAAAAGTAATGATTTATTCAGTAAATAAGGAAAAGACATACAGAGATTACAAATGACAAGTGTTGCAAGAGGGATGATACCAATCTACAGAAATAAATCCTGGAATTATGTTATAATCTTCTAAGTCAACTGTAAAGATATTCTGAAGCTGTAACAGGATGAAGAGATAATGAGTGAATTTTAATTGAAGTTTAAAGATTTTTTTCATATAACAAATTAATTGAAGTTTGCAAATAGTGTTCTGTTCAAGGGATAAATTCAGGAATTTAATCCAAAAAAATTAGGTGTTTCTAATTTGTTTTTATGTAAGAATTTTTTGCCTGCTGAAACTATCTTAAGAACTTTTTGCCTGCTGAAACTATCTTTTAAAAGCAATAACATGGAATTTGCAAATCTAATGTTAGCAAGTATTTGCAATACTAACCAAGAGCTACAGCAATGTTGATCAAAGCTATCCTCCAAATATCCAGATACTGCTCGAAGAAGATGTAGAACACGGAATATGGGAAGATTTCAATCTGCATGAAATGGGTCATGAAAGTAAAACTTTTATTTTTCCAATTCTCTTACATAACAAAATATTAAAAAAAATGAAGAGTAAAACAGATGGAGCGTTATCAAGAAAGTATATCGAAGAAGACAAATACAGAGAATTTCTGGAAACATATGCAGCCAAATGATGCTAGGGGAAAGCTAAATAAGGACATAATTCAACAACCTTGAATTTGTAAACATTTCTTTACACCAGTCAAATCAACTTCATGTCAAGTCCAGGACACATCCACATGTTCAAGGAACAAATATTGGTGCTAGTAAAGAGATCCAAATAAATGAACTATTACTCTTCTAAATATTTTCGCATGGACGGATCATTTAATGGCATGCATGAGGGTATTTACCTAGTATGCAAGTATGCTAATGCATTACCACTCAGGGAGCAATATCGGTGTCCAAATGATACAAAGCTATCAACTTAGAAAAGCATAGAACCAGACATAAAAATCATTTCAACAACTAACAAAAAGGACAGAAAGTTTAATTCAAACCTCTTCATAACCCATTTTCTTAAATCTTAATGAAGTGTATCTTGGAAACTAAGTAAAACAAAATACAGCATGTTAGATTCAAACCTTCAGCAAATCAGAAATTCTTGAGCTGAATTCCCTTGCTGCTCGCATGGCATTAACATAATCACTCTGAGGAAAATGACAGTCAAGCAATTAAAAAAACTCAAGTTCCAATACTTCACGGTAAAGTTATTATTTGAACTGTTTAAGATCAGTCTTTCTAGGGACATCACAGTACTTGTTTGTTAACAGGAGTGTGATATGTGCGGAATTCTGAAGCTTGTATTATGCCAGTCTCATAACCTAACAACAAGTGCAAAACAAAAGTCAGAAATGAACCTACTTTACAAAATGAAAGGGAAATGCCAATATCGCTGACCATTTAAATCCACACTGTTGGCGTAAGCCCCATGACCACCCTTTGCACAATCAGCAGATGGCAAAGCATTAAGGAACCAAGGCAATTTCTCCCGAAATTGCACGGTAGATGGTCGATTGTTAATCAAATCAGAATGGTGGAAGCACTGCAAACAACTTAAAAATTTTAATCCTCAAAATTATAGGATATGATGCAACAACTCAAATGATGATCAACATTTTTTTCCCACCATCATTAGGATAAGTACTGTTCATTCATTCAAGGTGTTATCAAGAAAGAAGACTTCACTTTTTTAAAAAAAAAAAAAAAAAACTGTAGTTTCTCCTTACTGAGTAACAAGGGTTTAGATAAAATAAAAAAACGAATAATAATCAGGAGAAAGGAAGCATTACCGTGGTACAATCTTTGCAAACTCCACCTATGCCACAATAACCTTCATTAGGTGAGCAGCAAGGTGGCTGAAGAAAAAGAAATTTAATTTAGTAAAATATATAATCTAGCACAAATTGCACATCTATGAGATAGTTAGTTGAGAATGAAGTTCTTTTTCTTTTTCCCCTTTTTTAAGAGAGAAAGAAAAAGGATAGTTAATTAAAAATGAAGAATTTTTTTTTTCATATAGAAAGGACAGTTCCCCAGCAGTGCTCCAATAAAAAAATAGAGTTCTACATTCACACCCTTCAGTAATTTTTATATGAAATAACTATTCTTAGGCCTCAAACTGACCACCTCTTAGATGCATGTTTTCCTAATGTTGCAATTTTCAATTGGACGCCTAAAAATTGAAGGAAAAAAAATGTGATCAATTAACAACCCAAACTATTGTGACCTTTAACAATTTAATAACTATGCTAAGAAATACTTGAAACTAACAGTTTTCTCAATTTTTTATTTTTTTAATTATTATTTTATGAGTTTTTAAGAAATTACTTCAACAGGCATTGAACTCAAATCATTTAAAAATAGATTTTTTATTGAGTTGTTCGAATTTTCTTATATACTAATTTTTTAAATATATTATATTTTTCAAGTTTTTAAATAATTATTTTAGCACACATTAAAGTCAAAAAATCAACAAATTCAATAAAATATCATGTACTCATATAATTACCTGTATTTGTGTACTAAAATAATTTAAATTTAATGTGTACTAAAATAACAAATTAAATGCTCAACAAAATATAAAAGAAATTAAAAAAAACTCAAAATATAATAAAAATTCAAAAAAAAACTCACTAAAAAATCAAAATACATAGATGAAAAAATTCTTAACAATTTCTTAAATAATTTAAGCTTAATGCATGTTTAAATAATTTCTTAATAACTCATAAAATATAATAAAAAATTTTAAGAATTGAGAAAATAGTTAGTTTTTTTAATCAGAGTTGGGGTGATTTGTAGTTTTCCCAAAAATTAAAAACAATATTTCTGGTTCATTATCAACATTTGCTAGCAGTGATTTAAGACAGTACAAGTGAGACCAAGTAAGACATGTTAGAGTTTTTGATCTAGGAAACTAGAAGTCTAACTGCCAATAGTACAAAAGAGGTCTTCCAAAAGGAAAAAATGACAGTTTCTGCAATGGCACCATACAGTATATGACCTAGGCACCAACCTGATCATCTGGAGGGCAATAACTACCATTTATAAACTTCCGACAACAACCAAAAGCTTCTGGTGATATCCACACAAGAAAATCATCTAGCCATGAGGCAGCAGGCTTTGCAATGTAGCTATATTCTGGATTTAAAGATGCTCTTGATATCTGCAGTACATGTGTCATATATATGTATTTATATATAAATTCATCTATGAATAAAGTACTTTATTTTTCATTATCAGGGAACAAACAAAAATCTGAACACCAATCACTAACATGCAAGTTTAGATAAAACTAACAGTTCCACTTAACATCCAATTTGGTAGTAAAAAACACATGATCATCATGTCACCTCATTTAAAAGAGAGTCTGAATCACAGTGGCTGATGGAGCACAATTGGTTTGTCTGTCGTGATTCCAAGCTGTGAAAGAAAGTCGTTCCAGATCATATAGAACTATCAGACTAGACAATAAATTCCCAGTTATAACATGCAATTTTTGAAATAAAAGCAGCAGAACATTTTGAAGCAAATACAATATGAACTAAATCTGAACAAGTTTCGCATTTAGAGTATAAAAGGCTTTTTATGACAGTCACAATTTCCAACAAGTTAGTGTAGAAACTGGCATTATGGTTTGTTGCAGAGTACGATAGTAAACTTCTTGTTGAAAATTTTTGTAACTCTCTCTCTCACTGTTGTTTACTTTTCTTTTTTCATTTTTCCTATTCTAACTATCTTCATGACAACTCAAGAAAAAGAGCCTTTCATTTTCAGAAAAAAATTGTAACTGAAAATGCCGCTAATTAATTTTTTTTCCATGTATTTTTGAACAGTCAATATACAGATTACACTTCATGTATTTTGTTTGAGATGGCTCCAAGTTAAGTATGAGAGTCATTAAAAAAAAAAAAAGAAGAAGTTATGGAATAAAACCATTTAAATAATCCAACTAAGTACAGGTTACAAGTGTCTTGGTCGACGGGCATTAGGACAAGCAATTTTTATTTTTAATTCTTTGATCATCTAATTCGTTGATTTACTCTGAAAAGGCGACTTACGCTTCAGGTAATAGAATTATGACTTTTAATCA
>CANXYI010812570.1:0-10996 GCA_948208565.1 Hura crepitans | reverse complement strand
ATGATATGGTTAATGAAAAATCTAAGAAAAATTATAAATGAATTATGAATAGTAAATAATTAATACGTAAATATTCAAATGTTAATAAATAAAGAAATGCACGATGATGTTAAATAGTAAAGTAAAGAGATATATATATGGGGAGGAAATAAATAATGAATGTACACACACACACATATATATATATATGTGTGTGTGTATGTGTTTGTATATACATATATATATATATATATGTGTGTGTGCATTTGTGTGTGTGTGTGTATGTCTACACACACACACACACATATATATATCATGATATATGTATGTGTATATATATATATATATGTGTGTGTGTGTGTGTGTGTGTGTGTGTGTGTGTGTGTGTGTGTGTATACATATGTCATGAAATTATTTAATGGAATTGAGATAAGTATAGTTAAAGATAATAATAGAATATTCAGAAAATCATTAGAAAATAAAAGTAAATAAAGTATGGAAATTAAAAGTACTTAAAAATCATTATGAAAATTTATTAATATGAGTAATATATCTTGGAAAGTCTATACATAAAATATAACTATAAGTATTCAAAGAAGCAAATGTAATTAAATAAAATAAATTAAGTAAGTTATATATATAACATTCAAATAAAGTTAAGTGTGTAAAATAATAAAGTGCACATGAATACAATGGATATAAATGATAATTTTAAAGAAATAATATAGGTAATGAAAATCTAAGAAAAATTATAAATGAATTATGAATAGTAAAGAATTAATACGTAAATATTCAAATGTTAATATATAAAGAAGTGTAAGATAATGTTAAATAGTAAAGTAAAGAGATATATTTATGGGGAGGAAATAAATAATAAAAAATTAAAGGAAACTAAATCATGGATTAGGAAGGATGAAATATGACAAAGGTAAATATATTATAAATAATGTAAGCATATTGTGAATTTTATCATTTAAAGCATACAAAAAAACTATGGGAATATGTTGGCTATGATAGACATTTATGAAAGTTATATTTATATATTAATATGATTGAAAGATGGTGGTGGAAACAATGATAACTGTGATTTTAATTTCCTATGATGATTAAATGGAATGAATTAAAGAGAAAATGAAAAGAGCAATAAGTAAATGGATTAGAATGATCAGAAAAAAAAAAAGAAATATAATGAGAATTAAGAATGGCCCATATATGTTAGACAACCCACTGGATAGGTTGACTGGTTAACTAGGGAGGTAACATGTAACACCCTTTCCTGATTCCCAAAGAAACCCGATAAGGATGCCACTACCAATTTGGTCTCCCATCTTATTATTTCCCTAGGCCTTATTCATTTAACACTTATTGATTCGATAACTATTATCATATCTATCAGTTATTTTTTTGTCATTTCACCATATTATTCTTATATTAATTGTATAACTCTATTAAAAACTTTCAATGTGTTTGAAAACCATTTTTCAGAAAATTAGGCAACATAACTGTTACCTGGGTTAAAAACCAAAAATTTTCCTACATAAAAATACACTTCTATAATATCATACAACAATCATCCTTAATATGGACACATCTGGCCCTCTAAACTCCTTTATTTTCAACAGTTATATCTCAACAAATCATAAGGTCTCAGACCCATAATAAATAGCAATTATTAGACAACAATAGTTATTTATAAATATATACAGACATACAACTAGTTTTACTCTTTAACATTTATAAACTAATAGTTATTACAACATTTTCATCTATACCATTCAAAACCCCATACCCTTTTATAGCTATATATGAGTACATAACCTATTTATAGATAAAAAAAATAGAGATTTGTACCCTTAAACACTCTGGTCAGCTACACAGAGGCTTTAACTTTGCAACCATTCCCTATTTTCTACCTACGTATCGACACACCTATATAATAAGTATAACTCAGTGGTGAATTTGATAAAATAAATGCATGTACATACTCAAGCATAGGCAGATGTGTAGTCATAGAACATACAGCAATACAGACTATTCAAACATTTAAATTTTCATTCAAACAATCATATTATAGTTCATAAAATAATATTGTCTCATTTACAGATTAGTTTCATAACATGGACCATACAAAAAAAACTACATCTAAGAACACTCGATAGGGAAATGCAAATGGCCCATATTTTGGACCTCAGTAGCTACACCTACCCATAGCCCCCGATAATAGGGATTAGCTTTATATAACCTCCCAATATCAGTGCAATAGGGATCAGTCCAGTAAAGACCTCCCAAATCAAAGTAATATCATTAACAATGCAAATGGTGGATATTAGGGATCAATCCCGTAAACCTCCCAAATCTATAATAGTGGGTAGCAAGGTTTAACCCCATGGGAGCTCCTAATACTCGGTGTGTAGCGCTCATATTAAAACCTCAGTGGCTGCACTTACCCTCATAAATAACAACATAGGTAATGGTTTAAAAGACCAAACCTAATAGCTACTTTATTCCCTAGTTGACCAGTTAACCCACTTAGTGGGTGTCTAACTATACGGGCCTTTATTTCATATATTGATTTTTCATTCGAGTAAAGGTCAATTGTCAAGTTGTTATTTCACTTTACTATTCATTTGGTCACTTTATAACCACTATTCATAATGCCATATTTATATGAGCTTCATGATCATTTTACCATACACAAAGTTATTCACTTTCCTTATTCATTTCACTTATATACACCACTTTATTTCATACCACGTTACACATAACCATAGTCATTTGCATATCTATATGTGCTTGCTATTTCACCTCATAAAATTATGAAAAATGAAGCAATTTCATCAAGCATTCTCCATTTTATCAATCATACATACTCAATGTCCATTTCTACCTAAATTATATGCCTTTAATGCATTAATAACTTAAACACATTTACCTACACATAGGTGGCACCATTTGGCCACTTCATATACACTAACTTATAAATTTATTTTCATCCTATTTATCACATTTCTAGTCTTTTAATAACCATATTAATAATGTACATTAGGCATATTACATAATTATACACATTTACATATGCATCATCTTAAGTGTATTCCACTCGAGAATTTATAAATTTCATAGCAACAATAAACTTTTGACTTAAGGTATCTACAACTATATTTGCTTTTCCTAAATGATAGTCAATCCAATAGTCATAATCCTTAATCAACTCTATCTAACATCACTGCCTCAAATTCAACTCTTTCTATATAGGGAGGTATTTCAAACTCTTGTAACACCTCTCACCATATAAGTAATACCTCCACACTTTCAATGCAAACACAATGGCATCCAATTCCAAATAATGTGTCGAGTAGTTTCATTTATATGGCTTCAATTACTTTAAAGCATAAGTTATCACCTTTCCTTCTTGTATCAATACACATCCAAGCCTATTGTGTGAGCATTGCTATAAATCACAAAATCTTTTCCTTGCTCAGGTTGTGTAAGAATAGGCATTTTAGTCAATATCACCTTAAGTTGATCAAAACTTGCCTGGCATTTATCATCCCAAACAAATTTCACATCCTTTCTTAATAGTTTTGTAAGTGGGGTTGCAATCATTGAGAAACCTTTACAAACCTCCTATAACATCTAACCAATCCTAGGAAACTACAGATCTCAGTCATATTCCTAAAAGGCTTCCATTCTAACATTGCTTTTACTTTACTCGGATTAACTCTAATTCCATCTATCGATGTAATGTAGCCTAAAAAGGCTACTTCGGTCAATTGAAACTCACACTTGCTTAACTTTGCGTACAATTGCTTCTCTCTCAATGTTTGCAATACTATTCTCAGATGTTGCTCATGTTCTTCCCAACTCTTGGAATACATTAGAATGTCATTAATAAAGACCCTAACAAACTGGTCTAAGTAAAACTTAAAAATTCTATTCATTAGATTTATAAAAGCTATAAGGGCACTAGTAAGCCCAAATGGCATCACTAAGAACTCATAATGCCCATATCTAGTTCTAAAAGTAGTTTTCAAAATGTTAGATTTTTAATACTCAGCTGATGATATCTTGATCTCAAATCAATCTTTGAGAACATACTGGCACCTCTGAGCTGATCGAATGGATCATTAATCCTAGGCAGTGGATACTTATTCTTGAGTATCACCTTATTTAATTGCCTATAGTTGATACATAATTAGAGTGAGGTATCTTTCTTTTTCACAAATAGCATAGTTGCTCCCTAAGGAGAAACACTCAGCCTAATGAAACCCTTGTCTAACATTTCTTGCAACTACACCTTCATCTCTTTCAATCTGCAAGTGCCATCTGATATGGTGTAATAGACACTAGAGTAGTACCAGGATACACCTTAATCTCAAATTCAAGCTCACGTGGTGGTGGCAATCCTAGAAGCTCATTAGGAAAATCCAATACCATAAGTATCTAATCAAGACTTAGAGTAGGATTATTTGTAACACCCATGTTTCGAGGCTTCGTGAATAGTGCCACTAGGTCTGGGAAGTGTGCCTGAGGTGCTAGGTCACTTACACATAAATCGAGGTAGTGACATTAGTCATGAAACTTCAAAAGGCTTTAATTTGATGAAAAAGGTAAAATTTAAAATATTGTAGAACTAATAATTTATTTTGGACTATAAGCTACCCTTTTATGCAATAAAAAATTTACGGGCCGAGAATAACCCAAGATGTGCTCGGACGAATCCAAAAATAAAGGACCCTAAAGCTCAAAAATTTCACTAAGTCCATTAGTGAAAGAATTTTTGAATTCTGAGGTCTTTTGTAAATTCTCATAATTTTTTTAGTTACCATGCAAATTAAGGTAATCTAAAAACTACCCTATCAATGGAATTTGGCTGTGAAAATTTATAAGCATATAAAGAGGATTAAAATATGAATTTTAAAATAAACAGTGTAATTTGTTGAGGTCCGTATGAATTTTGGTGAATTTTAAAGTTTTCTAAAAAATTGAGACATTTCGAGACGGCTCAAGTGGCTGTAGGACCTACCCACACATTGCTAATTGTCTTAAGGGCTTTGAAAACTAGCAAGATTAGTTGGACAAATGGAAAAATCCACTCACAAAGAAGAAAACATTTTCTTCCCTTTGGCTGCTAGAACCGATGCTAGCTAATAGAAGAATTGGTATTTCTATCATCTTTTTCCTTTTGTTCTAGCAAGCTGACCTCACCTAAATTCATCCCTATGTGTTAGGGCCTTGAGGGAAAAAGAATTTCTGGAAAAGGACCTTCTAAGAATTAATTAAAAATCATCAATGGTGGAAAGGTCAAGCAGTTTTCTAACAAGGGCAGTAAGCTTTCAAGGTGAGTTTCTATAGGCTTTCTTTGAGTTTTCCTTGTAAGACATTGGTGTTTAAGGTTCCTAACACATGTATGAATGGTTTTTGAGGTGAATTGAAGCAAAAAAAAAAAAAGGCTTGAAGGAGGTGAGGAAATTGTACTGTGGCAAGCTAGAAGTGAGCTTTGGGAGGCTTGAAGTGTGGACTTTCATTATTTGAAGTGTGAGGTAAGTGAATTTAACCATTCTCTTCAT
Organism: Hura crepitans; assembly: GCA_948208565.1. Lineage (NCBI taxonomy): Eukaryota > Viridiplantae > Streptophyta > Magnoliopsida > Malpighiales > Euphorbiaceae > Hura > Hura crepitans. The sequence goes on along the minus strand of CANXYI010812570.1, from coordinate 5,447 downwards.
GCCCTCTAATTTTTAGTAGTTTCTCCTTTGAGTAGGAATGGTTTGAATGCATGAGTTAGCTTGGATAGGTGTTTCCATTGAAGGATAGCTTGGATAGGTGTTTCTATTGAAGGATTTTAGTGTATGTCATGAGGGAATGTGAATTGCATGGTTGATTGATCAAAGGAAAGTAATATACATGAAAAATTGGTTATGGGCTGAGAGGTATGTAAGTAGTTAAAGTGTGCTTATTTTGTTTAAAGCATAAATTGATGGCTTTAGCATAGATATATAATGGTATTCCTTATGAATTAATGGAAATATACATGATTGGCATGAGTTGTAAGTGTGGCCAAGAGCTTGCATTATAGTTATAAGTGTATGTGGCATGCTTTGTGTGTTCCTACGTAGTGATTAAAGTTTAAAATTCACATGCCTTAGACCTATGATGCATGCTTTAGTGATTTGATATGTGATAAGTTTATATAATACATTGTGACATGGAAATTGAGTGGTGGCCGAGACATATCATGAGCCTTTGTGATCCTAAATGGCATGGAAATGTAATGGTGTATGTGGGAATATACTTAGGCTATAGTTAAATGAGTGGTTGTGTAAAGAACACCATGAAAATGAATGAACAAGGCTAGAAAAGGGTTAAACCCTAGAGTTATGTTAGTGTAATTAGGTAAGAAAGTGATGGAACATGTACATAAAGAATATGCCTAAAATAATATACTTATGTGAGTATAGTGGCTTAATTCATAATAGCATGAACTTAAGTAAAGTATAACTTAAAATGGCATGTAATATAGGAAAGGAAAGGTATGAATGATGAGCTTAAGTTTGGCTTGAAAGAATGTATGAAAAGTGACATATTTGCCTTTAAGGGCTAGAGTTTGTATATGCACAATGTGCTTAAGTCATGTGCCTAAAAGGGCTAGTGTAATGTGATCTTTTGTAATTGCATTTTTACTTATATTTTGGCCTTGTTTATAGCCTAAGTTTGTGATTGGCTTTAGGCCTATGAATACATGACATAACTGGTGAAACCATAATGACCTGTAACTATCCTAAAATGACTATTACCTAAACCAATAAATCCCCTAGATAGTAAATAGCCTTGAATTATGATATACTTGTGGAATTGAAGCTAGCATAATCTATGGTAATTATTGGCAATTATACCTTTGAATATATATTTTTTGATAATTCACTTGGTACATCTAATTCGTGGCTATACCAGACGAGGCTAATTTCCAACTATGGTATAAAAATTATAACTATCTATTTTTGAGTTTATAATATTATAAAAAGTTGATTAATAAAGAAACGGACATAGACTGAGGTTAAAAGGCCCATTAGATAGACATCCACTAGATGGGTTGACCGATTAACTTAGGGATCCTTAATAGTTGCTACACTGTCTACTTTTTAGATAAGGCTAGTACAGTGGAGTAGGTCCCCATTAGGGCTATTGTACTAGTATGTTAGATAGATAACTTTCTATCTTTGCCACCTGATGCTAGATTTGATATTGCCGATACAACAGCATAGGTCCCAAGGGCCACCGCACTAGTCTGTTGGATAGACCAATCTACTGGACAGACATAACCACTTCATCACTGATCTTTTATATAATGTCGGTGTAGCGACATAGGTCCTTGAGGGCCACTACACTAGTCTGTTAGATAGACTAGTTTATTAGGTAAACAATCCCTTGCTATTTATGCCTTATGTGCCAAAAATTTAATTGAGTTTGTGCAATGACATAGGTCTAAAATGGGGACCACTGCACTAGTTTATTTTCCCTCTAGATCCAGTGTCTCTTGAGATGGGCCAACTGTAGCAATTACATAAGATTAATAAAATTTACATATGACTATAAAATATAACATAGGGGTATTTTATTAATTTTCCACTGATAGTGTGTAAAGGCTTAAAATGGTATAGTTTGTGCATAAAATGATTAATAATGACCCAAAACATAAATTATATGAGTTGTAATAATTAATTGGATAATTTATAAATAGAAACATCCTAGGGATAAAATGGTAATTTTGCATGTTAGTACTCTAGGTTGAACTTAGATAATGGAACTAAATGAAAATAGGAATATTATACATGGATAAACTGCTGGACATGTTTTTAATGTTTGAATTCACCATTGAGTATTTTATACTTTGCATACCTATTTCAATGCGCTGGTACCAAGAATAAGGATGTTGCCTCGTAAAGCGTGCAAAGAGTTTAGAGGTCAATTTTGAAAAGACTGATAATGTACATCTATATAGTTTTTGCACTCTATGTACTTAGGTGAGGAAAAGGGGTGTGATGTATAAAGGAACATAGGATTGTATTTGTATGTATATGACCAGATTATGTTGTAATTAATCAATGGTTGATCCTTTTTATGTGTGTATGTCTTATGTGGATGTTTTATGAGTCAAAGGCTCTACGTGATTTCTTGATTGTGGCCTGAGGTTTGTGATTGCTATTTGATAGATAATGATGATAGGTTGATATCTAGGGGACCAAAAAGGTCCAGGAGATGTGATAACTTGTTATAGAAGTGTTTTACAGGTTGAGAAGAATTTGGGATAGTGACTCGGGCAGTTGTTATGCTACCAGATTTTTAGGAAATATCTATCTAGGTTGAAATCATTCTGTGATTGTATGAACGTGATAACATGAACCTAAATGGATTATAGGAACAGAGAGTACTGAGTTCGAAGTTAGCTAAAATCTATTAAGTACAACATAAGTAAAGGTTAAACGAATGACTATGGGAGAAGTTAGTATGGGTGACCTAGTGAGAAATGCACCACTTATTAGGTTTCTTTGAGAATCTAATAAGGGGTGTTAAATTATTGGTGTCAATAATATAAGACAAATAAGTTTCACATCCCTTCCGGATGAGTCACCTTGCTATTATAGTTGAAATGAGATTAGGCAAAGAATCTCGCTCACCAAAGACTACCAACTATATGGGAATCAAGCTATGGCTGAGGCATATGATATGTATAAGCTATTTTCGATGGCATGAAAAGGTGCATGTATGTGTATGAATATGTTTAAGTTATGGATAGAAACATGAATGTATGATAGATGCTAATCAAATGTATGTTTAAAGCTATTAAGTAGCCATAACCTGAGAGATAAGTCAAATAAAATGAAACGGAAACTTTGGCAATATATGTGTTATGATTATGTGTAACAAAGAATGATAAAATGGGCCTTTATATGGCATGATTTGAATAAGTGTATGAGATTGGCATGATATAAAATAGACTAATGAATGTGTTTTAATGAATGAACAAATACCTAATATAAAGGTTTGAAAAGTAGCCTAAAATTAGACTTGAACTTGAACTAGAAAGTGAACTTGAGAAATGGCTATTATGATGTGATTACATGAAGTGGCATGTATCCCTATTTTTTGGCCTTTTAAGTGGCCTAATTGATGTTAGCTTTGGGCCTATCGAAAGTATGAATGTATTGGTGAAAACTGCATTGAAAAAGGCTAAGAAATAAACCTAGAAAGAACTATCGCAAACCATGTAAATGACCTATAACTGTCTAAATTGACCATTACCTGAATTAATAATTCACATAAACAATAAATAGATGATAAATAGTAATCAAATGTGAAATGAAACTAGGGATGTTGAGAATCAAATTTTGGTTATGGCAAGGCTTCAACGTATTGTTGAAAAATGACCCAGAACTATCTGATAGGGCCCATACCTAATTGGATTACAAATTTGGCTGTCGAATAAAATTAATAACTGTCTATTTTTAATTCAAGAATATTAAAAAAAAGTTAATTAGTAAAGAAATAAACATAAAATGAGGTTAATGGCCCATTAGTTAGACACCCATTAGATGGGTTGACTGATTAACTTAGGGTTTTAGCGACTATTACACTATCTGATTTTTAGGCAGGGGTTGGTACAACGATCGAGGTCCATTTTGGGGCAATTGTTCTAGTCTATTGGACAAACCATTATATAATTTTGCACAGTTAGTGATATTTATTATATTATACTGGTGCAATAGCGTAGGTTCTAGAGGACCACTTCACTAGTCTGCTGGGCAGATCAGATTGTGTAATTAATGTGGATATGTGATTTGAGAGGTCTGTAGACTGATCCTTATGATGTTTATCAGGTCGGTATAGTGGTCAGGGTCCAGAATGTGGATCACTACAATATTTTAGTTCCCTCTAGGTCCAATATATTAAAGTGTTGTCTATCTAGTTGAGCCTATTAATTTAATGAAATAAATGACTTATAAGCACTGATAAGGGCAAATATTATTAAATTACATAGATTTTGAGTAATTAGCTAAATGAATAATCAGTTTATATAATAAGGGTATTTTGGGAATTTGATATTTATAGCATAGTTATTGATATGTTGCATTAATGTTAATGGCATAAATCCACAAATTACTTAGTTTTAAATAATTAAATGGATGATTGATTATTATTTATATAATTAGGGGCATTTTGGTCATTTTGATAAATGTACTTTAATTATTGGCATAATGACCTAAATACATAATTTAAATGCTTGAATACACCACTGAGTATATTATATACTCAACATACCTATTTCGATGTGCAGGTAATCAAAACAAAGATACAGCCTTATAGTGCATGCAGTCAAAGTTCATAAGACAAATTTAGCTAGGCTGCTATATGATTAGTGTATAGTTTTGCACTCAATGTACTTAGGTGTGAAAATGGGTGCCATGTACATAAGGAACTTACAATATGTATATATAATGTAAACTATGTTTTATATTAAGTAAACTATCAAACTATGTGAATGTATGGCTTTATTTATTAGATACTTGGTATGTGAGCTTGGCGCTCTAGATTATGGATTATCTGATTGTGGCCTGAGGCTTGTGTTGATGAACTGATAGACAGATGATGCTAGGTTAATTATTTAGGGGACTAGGTGGGTCCAAGAGATGTAATGAAATTATTGAAGTGTTTTTATAGGTTTAAATTTTGGATAGTGACCCGAACAAATATTATGTTGCTAGATTTGAGAAAAAAAATCTGAATTGCCATAACTTACTATTTTTTAGACATGAATAGGTTGGCATGACCTTAAACTAAGTGTGGTGCCCTCTACCTAATCCACACACCGAACCCGAACGAGGGACACACATGCAAAATGATATCTAGTTTTGTTATCGAAATTCACTTAAAATTTAAAACCTTCATATAAGAAAACATTTCTTGACTCAAATATGAGATAAAACATTAAAAATACATTTTGGCATGTAAATCAAGGTAAACATTAGGGTCATCATGTCAAAAATTCGACAACATAACGGCTGTACTGGGACACTTTCCCAAAGTTTTACCTGCTTAAAACCACTTCTATACATTATACCATGCATCTCCAACTCACATGGGTCCTCTTAATCCTCCAAAACACATAAAAAATCAC
>CANXYI010812372.1:0-12371 GCA_948208565.1 Hura crepitans | reverse complement strand
CTTCTTTCCTAATCCAACCCTGTGTAATCTAATTACATAATAATAATGATAGAAAACCTCAAGTTACATTTTAGGTGAGTTAGATGAGAAAAGAAATACAACAAAATAAGAGAGAGGCAAAAACACATAGGTCCTATTTACCAAAAGCAAAAAGCCATGAAAATGATTAATCCATTGGTCGTTTATAGTCTATAACTATTTATCATGCCAAAACATTCAATCTTATATTCGTTTCTAATGTATAAAATAAACTTGCAATCATTGAATCCAAATTGGTTATTCTATTCGATTTTCTAACATTTTTTTGTTGCATTTATGTTATTATGTCTAGTCTTGATTAAATATGGCAATCAATATCATTAATCTCATTAATGGTAATTAAATTCCATATTTAACTATCTATTCCAAATTTGGAAAATCCTTCCAAAAAAAGAAACATTTTTAAATCACATCCAAAAGTTAAGGTAAAATTAGATTTTGCATGGTAATTGATCTTATTTTCGTTATTGATCCAATCAATAATAAATGTTCATATTTACATATAAAATCATATTAAATAAATATATATGCTATAATTTCAAATTTTTAATTCCAAAAATAAATTTAAATCAATTAATTCAAAAATCTTAAGTTACCATATGCATAAATTGCATTTATGCACATACCATAAATATCGAATACACCATTTTGGTAACTTAATCAATTCAATCATTTTAGACTATTTTTAGTAATTAAGAACACATAATATGACTCATAATGACCAGTATAATCAGATCAAATCAATTACAAAAATAATTAATTTGAAACAATTAACTAAACATTACCTACTTTAAAATATGATACATGTTTATGCCACTGGAACAAAACTATGAATCTAATTCAATATAGGCACTTAAAATTTTCAAATTAAGATCATAATTATCTCATCATTTTGTTTAATCAAATCTCTAAAATTATCAAACAAGATAATTTTAAAGAAACTACGAAAAACAAAATAAATTTTTCTATGACCTTCATTATCAATTATGTATTCAACAATTTTCCAATTTTTCATAAAAAAATCAATTAAAATTTTTACAACCAAAATTAAAAATATGATTTTGGGGATTCAAAACATGAGTAATATGCTAAAGAAAAGAAAAAGAAGTTGTTAAAGACATTCATAAAACACCAATACCAATTATGATATGGTATTCTCTAAATTGGCAAAACAAGCAACTAAATAAAAATTCAATCCAATTTCTATCAAGACCAGATTTAAAGTAATGCCAATCATAATTTTGAACATCAATTAAACACTTGAAAAGAATAAAAATTAGAATGTACATGCATAAAAGAAAACCAAAAAATGAAAGATTTACCATGGATTCAACATTTACAAAAAAACTTTTATATTTTTTACTAAACTTGGCTCTATTACCATTATAAGATTTTGATACCTCATTCACAGTGGAAAATAGAACAATCTCAGTCTCCAAACAAAGGGTGAAAGGTCAAAAAATAGAAATTAAAAAATAGTTTAATTAGTTTGATGAATTTTACCATTTTCTTCTAGTCGATTCTTTTTTCTTAACTTTCTTCACACTGGGTTGTAGCAAACCACAATATTCCACTTTAAGAGCAACTTAAAAGTAATCCACATGAGAAGACAAGTATAAAAACTCTCTAAGAGCAGCAATAGTAGCTAGCTCTTTAGGGGTTTGTAAAGGAGGTGGCTAAGGTTGAGAAGAAAAAGATGAGGCAGAAAAGTTCACTATTTTTTGCTCTCATTAGTTGAACTCATAAAGGGGTTTTTGAACCCTCTTTTTGTAATGCCCTAATTTTCACAATGAAAGAGAAGGCATGTCAATAAATTAAGACAATAAATTAATGAAGATTTGGTTTATGGTATGAAAGGTTGAATTAGGATTTTATTTTTAGAGATTAAGAAATACGATAGAGCAAATTCTAATTTTTCTTAAGATAAGGAAAGGATATTATCTCTTATACATGGAATGTTGATAGGTGTTATAAAAAAAGAGAAGAGAATAAATGAAAGAAAGAGGAGCAAAAAAGAAAGAATAGAGAAGAGGAAGAATTGAAAGAGGGAATGAAAAGGACACTAGGGGAAATTCAAGAGCAAAAAAGCCAATTTAAAGATAGCAAAAATTGAGAATAAAAGAAAAGGAGAATAAAGACGAGGCAGAGAAAGGTGGAGGCAATAATTGGTAAAAGAGATAGAGAGAAGCATTTCCACACGTAAAAAGCCAAAGACTTAGTTTTACCAATTTCGGAGGGTTAGTAATGAATTCACTAAGGTATCAAAGAAGAAAAGATCAAGTGGGAAGAGGGCCTAATCGAAGAAATTGACTCTTTTTAAGACAACAACAACAAAAAATCATAAGGATTAAAAGCTTATTTTGGAAAGGGAAGGGAAATTACAGATTCGATAATGGCAAGTGACTGCAGCACACTTACTCCTTAAAACTAGCTTTGAACCTTATCCCACTAAAAATTGTAGCAATAAAGAGAAAAGGGATGCCTAAGTGGTAAATAAAAATAAGGTTGTAATTAAAGTGTGTATAGGCTAATGGAGGAAGTAATTGAGGGTTATGTGAATTAATTATAGCAATGGAAAGCGAGGAATAGTAAAAAAATAGAGGAAAAACTAAGGTAAAAGGCGATTATGGAGTGACACCAGTAGCACACTGTGACACCCCTTATTGGATTCCCAAAGAAACCTAATAAGTAGTGTACTTCCTATTAAGTCACCCATTCTAAAATTTCCCCTAAGTTCATTCGTTTAACTTTTACTTATATTGCACTAGACAACTATGTCTAGTTCTAAATTTCTTCAAGTAAGTTCTTATAATCCATTTAAGTTCATACACTCATGTTCCAACCATTATAAAGGAATCTAACACCATTTGGTATTATCTAAAAATTCGGCAGCATAATAGCTACCTTGGTCACTATCCCAAAATTTATATCTACCTGTAAACACTTCTATATCATGCATCATAACCCTTGGACCCTTCTGGTCCCCTAGGAATCATTCTATCAACATCTTTCATTTCATAGAAATCATAGGCCTTAGGCTATAGTGAAAACATATAGAGCTTCAGGCTCACAAGCATTCATACAAATCACATAAACATAAAGAAATCATTACATGATTTATTACAACACAGTATGTTATAGACAAATGCTACTTAGTTCCCTTTATAAACATCACACCTATATTTCCCCACTGAAGGACATAGAGTGCAACATCTACTCATAATACATAATCAACCTTCTCAATATGACCTCTGAACTCTGCTGGACATTTTATGAAGCAATGTCCCTATTTTGGGTACCTGCACACTGGAATAGGTACGCTGAGTAAAAAAATACTCAGTGGTGAATTCAACCACAAAAAACATGTCCAATAATCAACCCATGCATAAAAACTTCTATTTTTACATTATACATATGTCCGAAGTTCAATTTGTAACTTTAGCATGCAAAAGTACAGTTTTGCCCCTAGGGTGTTACTGTCTGTAATTATCCAATTAATTTTTGCAAGCCATATACTTTGTGTGTTGAGTCATTATTACTCATTTAATGCACAAACTATACCATTTTAAGCCTTTACTCATTATTAGTGGAGAATTACTAAAATGCCATCAGTTATGTTTCATAGTCACATATGGATTTATTAATCTTATTTAATTAATTTAACTAGCCCAACTCGGGAACATCCCTAATAGACACTGGATCTAGATTGAAAATAAAGTAGTGTAGTGGTCCCTATTCTAGACCTATGCTACTGCATTGGCTCAATTGAATTGTAGCACCCAAGGTATATATAACTAGGAGATATTTGCCTATAGACTAGTTTGTCCAACAAACTAGTGTAGTGGCCCTTAGGGACTTATGCCACTACACGAAAATCATATAATGATCAATGAAGAAGTGGCTAGGTCTACCGGGTAGACTGGTCTATCCAGCAGTACAATGGCCCCAATGGGGACCTATGCCGCTATACTAGCCTTATCTAAAAAGTAGACAGTGTAGCAGCTGCTAAGAATCCCTAAGTTGACCAGTCAACCCATCTAGTGGGTGTCTAAATAGTGGGCCATTATCCTCAATCAGTGTCTATTTTCTTACTAATTAACTTTTTGTTATATTAAAATATTAAAAACAGATAGTTATAATTTTTATAGCACAGTTGGAAATTAGCTTGATCTAGTATGGCCATAAATAGGCTGTACCAGGTAAAATATCAAAAAATATTAATCAAGGTACAATTACCAATAATTATCATATATTATGCTAGCTTTAATTTCATAAAAATTTCACAAGTTTAGGCCACTTACTATCCAAAGTATTTATTGATTCAAGTAATGGTTATTTTGGACAGTTACAGGTCATTGCAGCCAACCTTTAACTAAACTTTACTGGTCCGTTTCACTTTATTTTTTAGTTCTATTTTCACTAGTTATTTTATCCAATTATAAGCCTAAAGCCAATCACAACTTGGGCTATAATCTAGGCCAAAATCTAGGCATTCATACCATTCTAACAATATCAATACACTAGCCATTAAAGGCACAAAAGTTAAGTGCATAATTCATTCCTAAACCATAGCCCTTAAAGGCAAGTTTCAAGTTAATTTACATACTTGCTTTCAAGCCAATCTTTAAGGTCATTATTCATGCCATTCTCTGACTATGTCACATGCCATTTAAAAGGGTTTCATTGATTAAGTTAATGCCATGATAACATAAGCCATTTTAGCTCACATGAATACTTGATGGTAAGTATATTTAATGTATGCATATTCCATCACTTCCATGCCAATTAGAAATACATATTACTAAGTTCATGTCATATTCATATCATGCATTACATGCACATCACCTCACCAATATACCTTTTGGCCACTAAGGATAATATTGCCCACACATACATTTTAACCTCACTTATCACACACACACATTTTACACATTGCCATGCTAACATATATCCATACATATACACTTTCTACCACACATGCCATGCCAAGGCCAATGCCAAGGCTATACATGCCACGACCAATCTCACATACTCCTATACATGCTTTAATTTAATGTCCATACACTATAGACCCAAGGCACATAAAAATTCCAGCCCCAAACACTATCTAGTATTACATTAAGTAAGGTACCCACACTAGCATTTATAAGACAAACTCTTGGCCACATTTTCAATTCATAACAATTATGCAAATTACCACTAATCTATAAGAGATACTATTACATATCCATGCTAAAGCCATTGATCTAAACCTTAAGCATCATAAACCCCTTTCATTCCATTTATATACCTCTCGGCCAATCAAGAAATCAAAATATACATTAATTCCTTTCATGTATCAACTTTGCCATTCATTTTTCTACATGCCATGTACTAGAATCCTTCTAAGAAAAAAACCTCAACAAGTAATTTCATGCATCCAAGTCACCCCTAATTCATAAAAATAGCTATTGAAATTGAAGTGCATAAAGTGAATGATGGAATTCACTTACCTTTTCAGTTAAGGATGCAAGTTCCACCATTTTTATGCTACCCACCTTCATTTCCAACCCTCATGGTGACTTCTCCCTTGCTCTTCAAGCCTTTCCTTGCCATATTTCACCTTAAACCAAAGCCACATACATCCTCATAGGTGTTAGTCACTGCAAAGAGCCATTTCTAGCTAAGAAAAACTAAGAAAATGGAAAGGAGAAGTATGAAACCTCACCTTGGCTACTTGCCAAACTGGTTCTAACCCTTGCACCTTTGATGAATTTTAACTTAATCTGGAAGCTCATTCTGCCTCCATTCTTTTTTTGGAACCTTGCTCACATCCTAACTTGAATTTAAAAGCTTAGAGTTCCCAAAAATGGCTGAAGGAATTGCTAGAAATTGCTTACAAGTCTAGCTATGGCATCACTTTTTGCCTAGGAAAAGAGAAAGAGTTTTAGTTTTTATTTAATGGAAAAATACACTTGTCAACATATCTTGCCACTTGTTAAGGCCCTAGGCCATCTAGTAAGTGAATGTGTGGGGTCCATAGCCACCGAATTTATCATGAAATTGCTCGATTTTTTTAGAAAATTTTAGAAATTCACAAAATTCACACGGACCTAGAAAAATTACATTGTTTTTTTAAAATTCCTATTTTAATCCCCTCTACTTATAAATTTTTGTGGTCAAATTCCATCGATAGGGCAGTTTTCAAACTGCCTTGATTTGCATGCTAACCTAAAAAATTATGAGAATTTGCAAATGACCTCCGATTTTAAAAATTCTTTCACCAGTGTACTTAGTGTAATTTTTGAGCTTTAGGGTCCACTATTTTTAGGTCCATTTGGGCATATCCTAGATCAATCTCGGCTCAAAAATTTTTTCATTTCACTGAGGGATAACTGACAATTCGAAATAAATTGTTGGTTCTGCTAAATTTTTTAATTTTGCTTATTTCATCAAATTAAAGCCCCTCAAAGTTTCATGTCCAGTGTCACTACCTCGGTTTACTTGTAAGCGACCCAGCACCTTAGGCACACTTCCTATACCTAGTGGCACTATTCACAGTGCCTCAGAACCATTGGCATTACATTTCTTCCCTTCCTAAGAAAAATTTATCCTCGGAATTACCTGGAGCAATTAAAGGAGGATACTGAGCTCTTATTTGCTTGTCTAGCTCTCAGGTAACTTCCTCTACATTTTAACACATCCATAGCATTATAATAGTGATATGGACTCATTTCTTTAACTATCTCATACCACAAGCCATACTCTATACTGCTTCCTCTTCAAAACTTAAATCTTTATGTACTTTAATATTTGCCATCAGAATCACATGTAATGGATTGGATCTATAGTTCCTGAGCATAGAAACATGGAAAACATCGGGTATCTACCATAGCTCAGGTGGTAATATAAGCCTGTATGCTAGATGTCTGACCTTGTTTATACTCTTATAAGGTCCAATGAACCTAGAACTCAATTTCCTTTTTCCTAGACCTCTGCACCTTTCTCCCTAAAGAAACCCCCAAAATGCATTTTCTCCAACTATATATTCAGTATCCCTTTATTTTAAACTACCATATGGTTCCTGTCTAACAATAGCTGCCTTTAGCCTAGCTCTAATTAATTTCACTTTTTCTTTAGCCTCTTTAATTAAATCTACACTAGAGATATTTCTCTCTTTAGCTTCACTTTAACATAAAGTACTGGATCATTTATCATACGATGCCTCATATGGGTCCGTCCCCCAAGTGAGACTGGTAATTGTTATCATAGGCAACCTCTGCCAGGAACATATATATATATATATATATATATATATATATATATATATATATATATATACATATAGATCCCAGCTATCTATAAGCTTAATAATACCATTTCACAGCATATCTTTGAACATCCGTGTCACCCTTTCTAACTATCCGTCAGTCTAAAGATGGAAATTATGTTGTATCTCAGTTTGGTGCCTAAAGCTACTTACAGCTTCTTCCAAAAATCTAGAAGTAAAACAAAGGTACTTGTCATATTTGAGGGTCACCAGTACATCATAAAGTCTAACTATCTCATCACATATAGTGTGGCTAGCCTTTTTAAAGACTATTCCATCCTAACAGGGTAACTTAAACTATCTTTATCAATCTATCCATAATTATCCATGTAACATTACATTTACTTTTTGCCAAAAGTAAACCCATTACAAAATTCAGGATTAACTTTTCTCATTTTCACTCTAGTATTACTATAGTATATAATAATCCAAAAGGAACCTGATGCTCAGGTTCCACTTGCTGGCATGTTAAACACTTGGCATTATATTATGCCACATCTCTTTTCATACCAAGCCATCAATAATAAGATTTTCAAGTTCAAATCTTCCTCCTAGGATGCATATAATAAGGAGCCTCATATGTCTCCTTAAGTATCTATAAAACCCAATCATCCGTATGAGGTACACATTAGTTATTTTGATAACACAACTATTCACTTTTTGTCAACTCAGACCCTATGGTCTTCCCCTCTTAAATCTTGTTTACCATATGACCTAACTGTTCCTCTTCCATCTGTTTCTTCTTTATCTACTATAAAAAATCTAGCTTTATCTATAACTCAGCTAGCATGGCATTTCCTAAAGCGTACTATAACTATCATTCATACCTTTTAGTGTTATTACAAATTTCCTATTCGTAGCATCGACCATCACATTGGCTTTCCCTAGTGGGTAGTCAATCAGGCAATCATAATCTTGAATCAACTCTACCTGGCTTTTTTGTCTCAAGTTTAGCTTCTCCTGAGTAAAGAGATATTTTAAGCTTTTGTAATCTATACATAAGTAGCATTTCTTATCATGCTGATAGTGCCTTCATTTTTCCAAAACAACCACAATAACAGCTAACCCTAAATCATAGGTAGGGTTATTCCCCTTATACGGCTTTAACTACCCTAAAGCATAACCCACTACCTTTCCATCTTGCATGAACACCCAATCTAAATGTTCAGTAAAGCATCCCTATATAATAAAGTCCTTATCATATTTGTGTTAGATTAGGATAAGAATCTCTAACAACACCTTTTTCAGTTGCTCACAATTAGTTTGACACTTATCATCCCACTTATTTCTCACATTCTTTCTAATCCATCTAGTCAAAGGAGTGACAATAATGGAGAGCCCTCTTACAAGCCCTTTATAATATCAACTAAGGCCAGAATATTTCTCACCTTAATTACCTTTCCAAGTGGTTCCCTTTTATGGTACTACTTTTCATTTACTACGATCAATTCTGATTCCTTTTACTGACACCAGACGGCCTAGAAAAAAAACTTCACTCAGCCAACTCTCTTGCTTATTGAGCTTAGCATACACTGCCTCTATCTTAGAGGCTATAACACTACCCTTAGGTGTCGTTCATACTCTTTTTGGTCCCTAGAGTACCCCAAAATACCATCTATGAACACCACCACAACACTTATCTACATAAGATTTTACAACCTCTGTTCATTGAGTTCAATAAAAGCTATTGGGGTATTGATGTGTCCCAATAGCATCAACAAGAATTCAGAATGCCTGCACTGGGTTTTAAAGGTAGTTTTAGAAACATAAGCTTCCTTAATCTTCAGTTGGTAGTATCTAGATCTCATATCAATTTTAGAAAATATACCAACCCCTCTCAAATGATTAAGGAGATCATCTATCCTAATAGGGGATGCTTATTCTTCATAATCACTCTATTCCACTTCCTATAAAGCAATACATAATCAAAGTAACCTACCTTTTTTCTTCGAAATAGGATAGATACTCCCTCAGGAAATACACCAGGTTTAATAGAATCCTTTATCAACTAGCTCTTGTAGCTATGCCCTCAGTTCTTTTATTTTAATAGATGTCATTCTATAAAGAACCATAAGTACTGGAGTAATACCAAGATACATTTCAATATCAAATCTTATTCCCTTTGAGGTAGTAAGCTTGATAACTTATTAAGGAGTATATCAAAACTTAGATACAAATGGGATACATAGTAGATCAAGGTTAGAAGCATTCAAATCCATAGCATAGACGAAATATGCCTCACTCCTTTTGAAGGAGTTGTTATATTCTTAATAGCAAAAAGAATATTGTCCAGAAGATTTTTCTCACCATCCACTATCACTATCAGTCCCTATAAAATTTGAAGGGTTAACTTTCTATGTTTATAATCAGTCATAGCTCGATACTTAGTAAGCCAATCAATTTTAGGATTACATCACTTCATTGAAATATAATTCAATCAAATCAACAACAATCTATGTCCCCAAATCACCAGAGGGCATCTTTTATCCACCTTGTTCATAATCACACACTACCCTATAGGGTTACTAACTCCAATGTTTGCACCAACATGCTTAGGCTCTATCTGCCTATTATGTGCTTATGTAGTACATATAAATAAGGGCATTAAATTAAAGTCTATGAAAGCTAAGACTGTAACATTGGATAAACACAATACTAGTTATACCATTTAGTGTTATAGCCTCTTCTTTAGCTCTCACTGCATACTGCCTGGCTGAAGCACAAGCCTTAATTCTAATACCCTGACTAGCACTAGACTGCTCTCCTTCAGTCTACCTTTGACCCTTACTTTAGGGTGCAACATTAGGTATCTATGTTTGAGCACCCTCTATCTATCTCTGAGGGCGCTCTCTCTATAGTAATCTCTAACACCACAATAGAGACATTCCCCTCTCTTGCCTTCTCTGCACTGCCCTTAGTGCCTCTTTTGACAAATAAACCGCATAAGAGGTCCACTTTAATTACCCCCTATACAAGGAGTTCTATTGACTTAAAAAGGTGATGAAGGTCTACCTATAGGAGCCTGCCTTGAATCTTAGGTCTTTATCTATATCTTTGACCCTACATTCAATCCTATCAAGAATCTCTTACATTCTTTACATATCATTAAAAATAATCTCCTCAACATACTTTAAGAATCTAGTAAGATCCCTCTATGTACTACTTCCCAATGTACTAGGACAAGGGTTACTCCTACCTACTATTAGTTAGTCACTTGTGACTCAGGCTACTTTGCAACATTACTGGTTTTAGGTGCTGATACATACCCTGCTCATTGTATAACTATGGTTACAAAACTAATTGGTTCTTTGGCTCTTCCTTCTAGTAACTTGACCAATCATTCTTGTATTATAGAAGACTTTTCCTTTTTAACCCTAGGTAGCGTAATAGTTTAGAGGAATTTAAAACTTAGACATTTGCACTCATGTACTTAGCTTAAGAACATTAACTAGGCTCTAATACCACAAAATGTGATGCCCCCTACTAGATTCTTGGCAAAACCCAATAAGCAATGCACTTCTCGCTAGGCCACCTATCCTAAAATTTCTAACATGTTCATTGCTTTAACTTTTACCTATACTGCACTAGACAACTCTATCTAATTCCAAATTTATTTAGGTCAATTCCTATAATCCACTTAAGTTCATATTATCTTGTTTCAACCATTATAAAAAGAATCTAACATAATCTGGTAACATCTAAAAATTTGGCAACACAACGGCTACCCTAGTCACTATCCCAAAATTCATATCCACCTGTAAACACTTCAATATTATATATATCACATCTCTTGGACCCTTCTGGTCCCCCAATTATCATCCTATCCATATCATCTCACACATAGTAGTCACAGGCCTCAGGCCATAATAAAACATATAGAGCCTCAAGCTCATAAGCATCTATATAGATCAAATAAACATAAAAGAAACCATCACATGAATAATTACAACACAGTCTATTATAAATAAATACTACTTTATTTTCCTTATATATATCTCACCTAATCACCACCTAAGTACATAGAGTGCAAAATCTACTCATTATACATGATCAGCCTTCTCAATGTGACCTCTAAACTCCGATGCATGCTTTACAAGGTGACGTCCCTATTCTGGGTACCTTTCACATCGAAATAAGCATGCTGAGTATAAAAATACTCAGTGGTGAATTCAATCATTAAAAACATGTTTAGTAGTTAATTCATGCATTATACTTCTATTCTTGTCTTATACTAACATCCCTATCCAATTAAAAAACTAGCATGCAAAATTACCATTTTACCCTCGGGGTGTTCTTATCTATAATCATTCAATTAATTAATACCAATCATACAATTTATGTATTTGATCATTAATAATTATTTCATGCATAAACTATGCCATTTTAAGCCTTTATTCACTATAAGTGAAAAAAATAACTAAAATGCCCCTATATCATGTTTCACTATCATGTGTGGATTTATTAATCTTGTTTAATTATTTTAATTGGCCCAACTTAGGGGACATCCCTAATAGACATTAAATTTAGAGGGAAAATAAACTAGTGCAGTGGTCCCATTTTGGACTTACTGTGCTGCACTGATATATGTGCCATAATAGAGATCAGCCCGTAGCCTCTCTAAACATAAATAAATAACATCAATTTGTGTGACATAATGGAGATCAACCCATTAGCCTCCCCAGCCATAAATAAAGTCTCAACATCTATGTGACATAATGGAGATTAGCCCATAGGCTTCCCTAGCCATAAATAATCACTATCAAGAATGTGACATAATAGAGATCAGCCTGTAGGCCTTTCTATCCACAAAGAATATCAACAATTGGGTGACATAATGGAGATTAGCTTGGAGGCTTCCCTAGCCATAATGAACATCATTGCATGAACATCAGACAACTAGCAGCTGTTAAAACCCTAAGTTGATCAGTCAACCCATCCAGTGGGTGTCTAACTTGTGGGCTATTTATCTTTAATCAGTATCCATTTCTTTACTAATTAACTTTTATAATATTATAATCTTAAA
>CANXYI010812294.1:0-12759 GCA_948208565.1 Hura crepitans | reverse complement strand
CATATGAAATTTTAAAATAAACAGTGTAATTTTTTGAGGTCCATGTGAATTTTAAAAGTTTTCTAAAAAATTGAGACATTTTGGGATAGATCAGGTGGCTGTGGACCCTACCCATGCACTTGCTAGCTAGCCTAGGGCCTTGACAAGTGTCCCTAAGTTGTGACAACAAGATTTTCCACTCAAATAAAAGAGAATTCCTCTCTTTTTCCTGCCTAAAATCCTAACGCTAGCTTTTCCTTTGGCTAGTCAGAACTTCTTCAATCCTTTACCTAAAATGGTCATTTCAATTTTTGAATTTAAGTTTGCCTGTGAGGCACCATAGGGAAAAAGAATTAGGCAAAATAGATTTCTCAATCTAGAGATAAAATTCATCAAAGTTTTCTGGTTAGAATTAATCTAGCAAGGGTACCAAAGGTGAGTTCCTTACTTCTCTTTTCATTTTTCTTGGGCTTTCATGGCTGAAAATGGTTCCATGGGGTGCCTAACATCTATGGGGATGTATGTACTTTTGTATTTGAGGTGAATTATGGCAAAGAAGGGCTTAAAAAGCAAGGGAGAAAGTCACTATAGGGGGCTAAAATTGAAGCTGGCAGTCTAGGCATGGTGGAAATGGCACCTTTAAAGTGGAAATGTAAGTGAATTCAAGTTATTTTTATCATGCCATGAGTTTTTTGGGAGGTTGTATATATTGATCTAGGATAGCTTAGTGATGTGTTAGATGAATGGGAATTAAAAATCGAGGGATGGATTTTAATATATTTATGAATTGTGTGTGTTGTTTAAGGAAATGGTAGATTAGTGCCTAAATTTCTTATTGTTCAAAAATGATTTCAATACCTAAAGTGGTCATGTGAGACCTAAGATGAGGTTTAAGGTTTAATTGGCATGTTAAAAGAAGAATTAAAGTGTTGAGGACTTGAAAATATAGTGACAAGCATTTTTTTGATAAGTACTCGAGAGATGTACATGGTGATAAAGTGTGCTTGTGATGTGTAAAGTATAAAAGAATGGCTTGTGCATGGTATGGCATGTATACTTGATATAATGGATGGGAAATGTAAGGTGTGGCATGTATATAGATGTTATGTATATGAAATTAGAGCAAAAAACATATGTATCTGTGTAATCTCAAAATGGTTGAATGGTATGTCAAGGGATGGCATGGCATGGCATGTATGTATGTCATGGTACTTGATGTGTAATTGTGGAACATATGGTGTGTGATATATATGTCACATGTATATGGGATGAAATGTAAGTAATCTTATATATTAGCATGATGTAATGTATGGTAAATAAAGGCAGTGTAAATGTGTTAATAATTGGGTGTAAGAAATGGTATAGAAATGGCATGAAAGAAAAGTACTTAAATTGGCTTAATAATAACCAAAAATTTGCTTAAAAAGTGGTACATAACTTGAGCACATGGTGTAATTAGGTTGATGATAATTTAAGAACATATGTAGCCTAGTATGGCATGGACAATGACTTGAACAGGACTTAAACCTTGACTAGAAATGAGGTATGAAAAATGGCTTATAATTGCCTATAAGGGTAATGGCTTGTAAAGGAAAAATAGGTTCATATTGTGTGCCTTTAAGGGCTTTGTCTTATAGTTGAATATAATGGCATTTGTGCCTATGTTTTGGCCTTGGAATTGGCCTAGATGTGTTTGGCTTTGGACCAATGAATGTGGTTAATAAGACACTGAAAACTATGTGAAAATTGGACTTAAAATAGTCTCAGAATTGTATGTTGAAAAGTGGTCGAAATGACCTATAACTATCCAGTTGACTAGTACCTGAACCAAAAATGTTACTGGACAATCAGTGTTAGTTTCCTAAGAACTAATGCTATGATAAATTATAACATATTAAACCTTGAATATTGGTAATAACAAAACTTAAAATTTATCTAGAATTTTTACTCGGTAGAGCCAAAATGCGGCTATACCAGACTGACTGAAAAATAAACTGTGTGATAAAAATTATAGCTATCTCTTTTTGGAATATAAATATTATAAGAATATTTTTGGTTAATAAATGAACTTAAAATGTGCTACTTGGCCCATTAGTTAGAGACCCACTGGATGGGTTGACCTGTCAACTTAGGGTTTTGCAGTTGCTAGTTGTCTGATGTTCAAGGAGTAACTTTATTGGTGGCTGGAGAGGCTTACGGGCTAATCTCCATTATGTCACCCAGATGTTGAGATATTTATTTATGCCTGAGGAGGCCTACGGGATGATCTCCATTATGTCACATTCTTAATGATATTTATTTGTGGCTGGGGAGGCCTATAGGTTGATCTCCATTATGTCACATTCCTAGTGACATTTATATATGGTTGGGGAGGCCTACGGGCTTATCTCCATTATGTCACACAGATACTATTTACTTGTGTTTGGAGAGGCTATGGGCTGATCTCCATTATGGCATAAATGTCGATGTAGTAGCGTAGGTTAAGAATGGGGACCACTGTACTAGTTTATTTTCCCTCTAAATCTAGTGTTTTTAAATGTCGTCTTCCTAGTCGGGCCTATGGATTAATTTAAGTGAATAAGCAGAATAATTATGGAAGATAAAAATTAAGCATAATTGAATGACTTTTTCTGAGAAATTAGTGAAATACAGGCAAAAGTGAATTTTGGTCATTTTACACATATGTTATAATTAAATTGATTCCTATAAAGTATGTATGTTATGAATATTAATAATTACTCTAAATAATTTACGTGAGTCAAAAATGTTACTTTATGACTTATAAATACCTTAAGGGTATTTTAGTAATTTGGCACCGAGTTATATAATTGAATTACATAATGATGTAAAATCAGTTATTAAATGCCCAAGTATAAGAAAGATATAATGCCATGATTTAAGTGATTGAATTCACCACAGAGTATTTTTATACTCAGTGTACATATTTCGGTGTGCAAGTACTTAGAACAGGGACGTTGCCTTGTAAAGCGCACCATAGAGTTCAAAGGTCATCTAGAGAAGACTAGTTATGTATAGATATATGATTTTGCACTCTATGTACTTAGGTGGGGAATATGGGTGTGATGTATATAAGGGACACAGGGTAGTATCTGCATAAATAAGTTGCTCTGTAATAATCAATGTGATGGTTTTCTCGTTTACATGTGATCTGTATGCATGCTTATGAGCCTGAGACTCTGTAAGTTTATATTGTGGCTTGAAGTTTGTGACTTCTATATGTGTTAGTTGATGTTGATAGGATGTGATTTGGGGGACTAGAAGGGTCCAGGAGATGTATTTTATCATATTGAAGTGTTTACAGGTAGATATGAGTTTTGGGATAATGACTAGGATAGTCGTTGTGCTGTCGAATTTTTAGATAACACTAGAAAGTGTTAGATTCCTTCTGTGATGGCGGAAGCATACTAGTATTCACTTAAATGGATTATAGGATTTGGCTTGAATTAATTGGGAATCAGACAAAGTTGTCTAGTGAAGTATAAGTAAGAGTTAAACGAATGAACGTTGGGGAAATTTCAAGATGGGTAACCTGGTGAGAATTGCACTGCTTATTGGGTTTCTTCGGGAATCTAATAGATGGTGTCACATGGCATCATTAAAAGGACCATTCGGCCCACATATATTCACCATGAATCACATTCATGCATTGTAATGACATTTATTAATGTTACACACGTATAGGCACCTTAATTACATACAACATCACTATATGCCTAAAATTCACATAATGCTATTTATTCCTTAATTACTCCATAAATGTGCATCACACTTGCATATCATGTTCTAGCCATCAAATTACATAATTGCAACATCAAACAACAATATTTTTCTCAACCATATCATTTATTAGGCATTAATACAATTAATAGCATTTATTACTATTATAGAACTATATGACATATTGAAATTCATGCATATTTAACCCAATTTAATGTGATTACACATACCAATATAGGTCATATGAGATGCCTGATGCTAGCCTAAGCCTTCTCCTTGCCTCAGGCAGCTTGGGTCGATGCTTCACCTTCGAATACAAAGGGCACAAACTTCAAAAATTAACATAAAATAATATAAAAGTCAAAAAAAATATTTTGAGCCTAGATATAAGCTATAAGACACCCTAGAAACTTGTGAAAAATATCAAACTAAAAAAGAAGTACTCGAGAGTCACGAGGTCACTATTCACCTTAGGAGAGAATTTAGGATTCCTCCCAAAATACTTCGCCAAAATAGGTATTCTTGGTGTCTGTGGACTTGTTTTGAGATGCTGTTTCATTCAGGTTTGATATTTAGAGGTGGGTAGGGTGGAAGAAGAAGAAAAATAAAAGGGAGAAGGGGAGGAAGAGGCATCGGCTTGGAGGAGGAAATGGAGGGAATGGGATGGAAATAGAGGGATTTGGGAGGAAAGGGTATTTATAGTTTTTGGAAAAATATTTTTTTCAAAATTCATAAAATTTTTATCCCCTCTTGAAAAATTGAAATCACCTCATTTATATCTCCAAAATTAGATAAATTCACTCCTCTATATTCCCTTAAAACCTTGAACCCAAAAAATGAAGGAAACCCAAAAAAATAATGCATTTTATTTCACAAAAATTCAGTAAAAATACTTCCCGATCTCAAAAAATTCTAATTCCAAAGCTAATGGACTATTTGGAATATTTGAGTATCAGGTCGTAACATTTTTTTATTATTTTAAGCAACTTTTTATTTTATTTACGATTCAGCTTTGCCTGTGGCACTATTCATAAGACATTGCCGTAAAATCTTATTTAGCATTTTTAACCATCCAAACGACTTCAGATTAGCTTTAAACTTTGCCTAAAATTCTATCATAATTAATACTCCCCATCGATACATTTAGTGTGACTCGAGTTTTGGGAAGCATTATTCGTCTCGAGAAGTACTATTCGTAAGAGTCGGGATTTTCAAGTCATTACAAATGGAGACGATTAAAGATTATGATTGTCTGATTGATTACCATCCTGGCAAGGAGAATGTTATGGTAGATGCACTAAGTCTGAAGCTTTTATGCAACCTAAAGGCAATGGATATTTAAATATAATGCTAAGAAGATGGGCCCTTGTTCGCTAAACTAAAAAAAAGTGGAAGTCTACTGAGTATAAGACTAAGGTAGATGGCTATCTATACTATCATGATCAATTGTGTGCACCTAACAGACAATACATCAAAGAGTAGATCTTACAAGAAGCTTATAATTCTCCTTATTCCATGCATCCTAGTAGCACAAAGATGTACCAAGATTTGAAATCCTATTACTAGTGGCCAGGAATGAAAACAGACATAGCTAAGTACATGACTAAATGCCTTACTTATCAACAACTGAAAGATGAACACTAGGTTCCTTCTAGATTGCTCCACCCTATAGCAATACTAGAATAGAACTGGAAAAGAGTTACCATGGACTTTATAACAGGATTACCCATGACAAGGAGCAAATGTGATAAAGTTTGGGTGATTGTATACATGTTGACTAAGATAGCACACTTCATTCCAGTGAGAATAGATTATTCCCTAGAGAAACTAGCACATTTGTACATTGATGAAATTATCAGACTACATGGAGTGCCAGCATCCATTATCTTAGATCGGGACCTAAGGTTTACATCTAGATTTTGGAAAAAGCTATATGAGACCTTAGGTACTTAACTTACCTTTAATATAACATTTCACCCATAAAACATATGGTCAGTTAGAATAGGTGATCCAGATACTAAAAGACATGCTGAGAAGTTATGCCATCGAATTTAAAGGAAATTGGGAAATATATATAGCATTAGCAGAATTTGCATACAACAACAGCCATCAGGCAAGCTTGGGAATGGCACCTTATAAAGCACTATATGGGAGAAAATGCAAAACCCCATTATGCTAGACATAATTGGGAGAAAACAAGTAAATAGGGCCAAACTTGATTAAGGATGTAGAAGAAAAGGTTAAAGTCATCAGAGATCAATTAAAGGTAGCAACAGACAAAAATAAATCCTATCCTAATATGAAAATAAAGCCTATTGAATATGGGGTCGAAGATAAAGTCTCCTTGAAATTATAACCTTGGAAGAAAATACTCTAGTTTAGCGAGAAAGGCAAGTTAAGCTCTAGATTCATCGAGCCATATGAGGTGATTGAGCATGTCAGGCCAATGGCATACATATTTTGGCCTTGCCTCTAGAATTACAGCAAATTCACGATACATTTCACATTTTAATGTTAAGAAAATACATATCAGACCTTTCATATGTGTTCTCAATTGAAGAAATATAGTTGCAACCAGAGCTATCATATGAAGAAGAACCAACCCAGATCTTTGCCTAAGAAGTAAAGCAGTTGCAAAATAAATAGTGCCATTAATGAAGGTGTTATAGAAGTACCACAGTTCATAAGAGGCAACATGGGAAAGCGAACAACAAATGAGAGAGTAATATCCACAGCTTTTTGAACCTAGTAAATTTTGAGGATAAAATTTGTTAGGAGGGGAAAGAATTGTAATGCTCAAGAATCTTGATTTTAGGATAACACTTCCTAGGGATTGAATAGTGTCTCCCAAGTAACCGAATCACATTGAGAAGGCCAAACGGGAGTACTAGTCATAAATCTTTGACAAGAAAAATAAGCATGAAAATGAAGTAATTAGCATTAGACACTAAACCAATTAATTATTTTCTGCTAATATTTAGTGAATAGTGACCTTAGTTTACATTATGTTGGAAAATAATTGAGATGTGCTCGGACTAACCTAAAAATAGCATACCTTGAAGGTAAAAAATTCTAAATAGTTCAATGGTAGTGAAATTGAAAATTTTGAGATCGGCTGATATTTAATTAGAATTTCTCAATTATGTGAGTGAATAGTTAACCTAATTCCCATTGGAATTTGAGCTCAAGATTTTAGGGGTCTCTTAATTGGGAGTATTGTTAATTTTTGGCACTAAAAACATGATTTTTGGAGACCTCCAACATTAATTTCATATTTTTAAATTTTAAATAAAATTAATTAGGATCATCTAATCACCACGTAGCACGATCAGGACTATCCACTAACATAATGTAAAAGTGATTGAGTGTGTATGGGTGTATGGTAGCTAAGATAAGCCCATCTTCCTCCTTTTCCTTCCTAAAGCCAATACCACGATACACTTTCTCTATTCCTTTTTCTTTTCTTCATTTCTCCCTTATTTCATCTTGAAATCCATCGATTTATAATAAAAACTAATCCTTATGATGTCTAGAGCCCAATTCTAGCCTTAGATTTGCAAGAAAAGAAGGTTTGAGGTGAAATTAGAGATTTGAAAGTTCAAAGTTTTGAACCCCTAAATTGAATTGAGCCCCGAATCAAATCTTAATTATTTTTTGGTACCTAGAGATGCTCTAGATCATGGTTATACTTTTATTTTCAAATTTGGATGTGTATATATTTTTCTACGAATTTTTCTAATTTTTGACCTATTATGGAAATTAAAGAACACAAAGAAGAATGAGAACTGAGGCAAAGAAAAGCTATAGATCAATCCTAAGACATCATATAACATCTCTATAAGTCTATTTAATAAAATATATGCCTTAAATTATTATTTGTGTGAATTCCATAATAGTGTGCATTTAGGGTTTTAGTGCATTTAGGAGTTAGAATAACCTTAAATTGGTTCCTAGGGTATTTTAAGGTCTAATGAGCATTAATGGACTTGACTAAATGAAAAATGGAGGAAAACGAGCTAAATATGGAAGATTGAAATTTGGGTTAGGGACATAGATAGAATTAATGGATTTGTTGTATAAGAAGGGAAAATTAAAATGTAATGAACTAGAATGAGTAGAAATGGCCCGTAATGAGAGTTTGACAATTGCATGAAATTATGCGAATGTGGTGCACAGGACATGCATGTGTGTGTGATAACATGTATCGTATGCATTGTATGTAATATATGTATTGATGTTAATAATTGTTGGTATAAGCAATGTTAATAAATAATATGGACATGGTAAATGTTAGATGACAATGTACATAATGAAATTGGTAATATGAATGTACTGATGTGGCATGACAATTAGGAATAACATTATATATAATGAGACTCATAATATGAGATATGTAATGTAGTGTTACCAAATATTGTTAAGTAAATACATGCTTCAGTTTAAGCATGAAAATATGACTATGAACCATATGAATAATGAATAATAAGGATGAAAAGATAATGCCCCATATATGTTAGATAGCCTATTAGATAGGTTGATTTTAAGGGATTTAGCAGCTGCTAGGACACTTTGGTGTCATTAATTGTGATGACCTTAACACTTGATTATTTTCATATGGGTGCAGCATTGAGAAGGTCTGACAAAACCACTGCATATACTTTTATACGGGTGCAGCCATTAGGAGGTTTAGTAGAACCACTACACACCTATATGTTGGTCATGTTGATATTATACATTATTTGGTTATTTTATATGGGTGTAACTATCGGAAGGTCTGATAGAACCACCACACATAATTTAAGTAGGTGCGACCATCGGGAGGTTCAACAGGACCACTACACATGATAGGCTAGTACAGCAGCATAGAGGTCCAAAATATAGGCCACTACACAATATGATCCTGATATCTAGTACTTAGATATGTGTCTTTCAAATATGGGCTAAAAGTGTAAATTGCATAAATACAATACAAAGTTACAAAATGAATAAATAAATAATTATGGGTTATAATTCAGTGAATAAAAAATGACTTAGCTTTAGTATCATAATTAACCTAGTTAATGAACATATAACTTAACAAAGATACATAGACAAGTAAGAATGAGTCGAATACATATAAGCTTGTAAATGTACATAACTAATGATAAAATAATAATCTAAAATGATTAATAGGTAATAACATAAGTAAGGAATAGACATGAATGTTAAATGACATGTTTGTGTTCAAAATGCATGTGTGTCATGAATGCATGTACATACGTGTGCATATTTTAATAAATACATCACTAAGCGTTATACTTAGCACATTGTGTTTTCTCGATGTGTAGGTTATAGATAGATCCAGCTTTCAGTCTAACCTTAAAGTAGAAATGCAGTACGGATAACCTCAGCTTGGTATAACTTTATATTTCTTTTGTGTGATGTAAATATTGTTAGTGGCACTTATATGTATACATGTAGGATATGGGTCTAATATAGTACTGTGTATGTATAGTTTATCAAATACACTTGTTACATAAACCTAAACTGACATACATTAGTAGTATATTGTTAATGTATTATGGGTGATTGAGATATTGTGATATTATTATTGTGATGGATGTTGTAATTGAGATGTGACTAATGATATTATATGCTGACAAATGATGCTGAAAGGTTAGAAGGACCTCGATGATTGAGTTTGAGTTTGGAAATTTTATAAAAGTGTCATTTTCATAGGTTTATTTTGGGACATGTCACCGGACAACCATTACACTGTCAAATTTATGTTAAAATAAGACAATTTATGTTCATAATACTTTTTTTAAAGCTACACGTGGGCTCCCGATGCTTATGATGTAAGCATACAATAGGGCAAAACTAAAAGATAATGATAAAATGGATTGACATGCCATCTTTTATTCAGACTGATAATGGTTTGGATAGAAGGTGTCATAATGTGCCATCTCTCATTTGGGTTTGGCTATCGAGTCGAGCGAGGAGTGTCACATATTAATGTACCTATGTTGGATTTCAATTTTTTACTAGCATCAACAAATATAAAAGAGGGCATAGCAATTGTGTTTTAACATAGAGGATAAGACCAAAGAATACATTAATAGCATCATCCTAAGGCAATAGCTCCTCTTTAAAAAACTATTGAGGCATAAGATTTATTGAGAAATAAAAGCTCACAATTCTCTCTCACACGTGGTATGATACTATTAGTTTTAAGCCTATGTCCACTAGCTCTGATACCATTTGTTTAAAATAAAAGCCCATAAGTCTTTCTCACAAATAGTATTATATTATCCACTTTAGACCCAAGTACGCACAATTTTCTAAAAGGCCTTATACCATTTAGAGAGTTTTCTACATCTATATTTAGCTTATATTTCTCTTAGTTATCCGATGTGGGATTTTAGTTCACACACCAAACAAGATTGATTCGATTTCAATTTCTAAGTAGCGTCTTAAATAGTTGCAAATGTGTATCAATATTTTGATAAGAAAGAAAACCTATAAATCTGGCGAGGGCTTCCCGATTTTACCTAGTCACTTCCAAGGATTGCAATGAAGCACTTGCTTTAACCTACATGAGCAATTTTGACTTAAATCAAGCATAATAAGAAATCAGTTCGTATAGAACAAATCTAAATCCAAATAATAACATTATACAGTTGGTTGCTATAGGCTATTGAGTTAAGGGTGTATTTTTTAGTTTTCTATAAAGAAAAATAAATGGCAGTAACTATGCAACTAGTAACACCAACATACTTCTTAAACATAGTAGAACACAGTAATTATAGGAAATAAAGATAGAATATAAATGAAAACCTTTCAATTCTTATTCAACATTTAAGTAAATTAGAAAATAACCTTCGTGGTGAGATATTTTTGCATTTATGTATTCTTTCCAGGAGTTAGAAGCAAGAGCAAATGGAACTCCATTTTTATATAGATGTTTGATAAGAAGATTAGAACCGAAAAAAGCTCTAGCATTTAACCACTTAAAAAAAATATTAGATTAATACAAGAAGGATAATCGAATAATAAAATGCCAAATGCAAGCATATTGCCTCAATGGAATGAATAGGAAAAGATTAAGAAAGAAGTCACTAACATAGCTAAGCCTTTATAGTTTACATCTCTCTTCAATTTCTAAGAAGGGTAAATGTGTTATTCTCAATCTTTTTATAGTGAGCACTCAGATATTTGAATCTCATAAATTTCATATATAAAAAATAACTAACATGGGATATCACTAAAAAAATAATTATCTAGTATAGCACATCGTTACACAATTACGCATAAAATTAGAAGGGGACTTTAAACTCGACCCAAAATATATATCAAATATGTAGTACTAAAGGAAAAACTTTACTTTTCATGATACAAAGGCATAATTTCATCAATAAACTCATTAGGTGTCAACGAAAGGTCATAATCCTTGATAATGGCAGCAGTTGACACTTACAGAGTCATTCCTAGTCTCTTCTTACCTTCCATTTCCTTGTCTAATTCTTTGCCATACTTGGCCAAAAATTCTTTGAGAACTCCTTTAGTAGGATTCTCTACACATTGATAAGAAAATAAAAAAAAGATCCAAAAAGGTAAATAAAAAAAAGATCCAAGAAGGTAAATACCCAGTAAGTGTAGGTCAAACAAAACTCAAATGGGAGACCTATGCCCAAAAAGGTTCCATCCAAATCAAGAATAATAGCAAGAATTTTGTTGTCAGCATTAGAGAATTCACACTCAAAGTGGTTCATAGAATGATGATAATAAGGCAAAAAAGTAGAGATTTATGAGTACCGAGTTGGCAAATGATGGCTATAATGTTACAGTTTAAGAAGGAAGGCCTGAATAAATAACAAGTGCAATGGGGAATTCAAATTGATACTAGTAAGCAAGTGACAATGAAGATTCATCAGCATTTTGTTTATGCTTAATAGTGTAAAGAGATTTGAGGCATGCAAATTGAGTGTGTGAACTCAATTTGCACAATTAGACATGAGCATCCTTGCACTTTTCCCACCAAACTTTTCCTCAAAAAACATATTTTCCTTAAGAAAAATCTCTTAGATATGTTATTTCAAATTTTATCAATACAACTAAAATTTTTTTCACTTATCTAATGCAACACGTATCTATTTTATATAAGTAAAGCTGAGTATGGTAGATTGTTAGGTGTATTTGTGACATGCATCACAATGTGGTGTTTTTTTTTTTTATAATTCATAATATAACCCTTAATTCTAAAATTAAATTTCTATCATTTTACCATAATATTTTCCTTTATTAGACCTTAGTCCTTTCAACTTCCTATATTAATTTTTCAATTCCATTTTTTTTCTTTATGAATTGCTAACTACACATAAGTTTCAGATATCATTATTTTGTCTTCTTTCCTTTAGCTACCTAAAATCCAGTTACGATATTCTGTCACTTATAGATTAGCTTCTTATTCTTTTTAGTCGATTTTAGATTTTTTGGAATCTTCTTTTTTAGCTCAATTTACATTTAAAGCTATTAGAGGTATGTTGTAGATTAGCTTTCATCATCTTGGTCCTTTGAAAAATTGTAAGTTTATCTGAATTTTAAATTATATGATTTATTAATCTTGTAGTTTAACTGCATCTATGCATAGTCTGCTTATGTATTTCTCTCCATTTTTTTATTGTAAATTTAAAGCTATCAAAATTTTCATATTTCTCTAACATTTAAATCGCATCATTTTTATTTGCAAAGATGTAAAACCCTAGAGATCTTCTCATTTTTAGGCTTTATGTTTCCACCACACACACACACACATACATATATAGACATGTTCACTCAAAAAATCTTAATAAATAGCATGCAATCCGCGCAATGCGCGGACCACGAACTAATTATAGAGCACATTCAACAAATTCTAAGATATATTTTTTTGGACAAATCTCTCTCTATATATATATAAATAAACATTTTTATAAATATTTTAAGAGACTCTCAGTTTATGGTAATTAATGTAAAACTCCAAAATTTTAAATCTATTAGATTGTATTTTAATTATATATATAT
>CANXYI010812253.1:0-11758 GCA_948208565.1 Hura crepitans | reverse complement strand
ACTAAATTGAACATTTTGGATGCCTAGAGAATATTTTATGAATTTCTGAAGATTAAAATAGCATAGAGTGAATAGTAACCCTAGCTCCCAAGGGAGTTTTGGGCTAAAATTTTATGGGACCCTTAATGAATTTAATTGAGGATTTTTGGAACTAGAATTATGATTTTTGAAGGTCTATAGAAATTATTGTGAATTTTCAAACTTTAAAGTAAAATAGGATTAATTTGGGCTGTCTGATCGACATGTGGCGAGATCGTGGCTATCCACTTTGCTTATACATCTAATGAGACATGTGTGCATAGTGGATAATAGGAAAAGAAATCATCTTCTCCCATATTCAAGAGGAAGCCAATGCCATTTTTAGCTATGGCCTTTCTATAATTTTTCATCTCTTTCTCTCTCCTCCTATCCTAAAAAACCCAAAATTTATATGGTTCTAAACATCTATGTTGCCCTAAAGCTATTCCAACTAATAGAAGTGGAAAAGGAAGTCCAGAAATGAAGTTATAAGCACTTGATAAATAGTGCCATTTTGATGTGTAAGTGATTCTTTTAAAGGTTTCATATTTTTCTTAGGAAGTATTTGAGGTGTACATATTATCCCTAAAAAGAGATTTCAATTTGGAGTTATGTATGATTTTGTAGGAATTTTCAAAATTGGAACCCTATTATAGCAGTTTTGGAAATGGAGTTTAAAGCTAAAGGAAGATGGATTCAATGGTTCTAGAGTGGGTTCAACATGTCTGAGAGCCCACTGTAAGTGAATTCAATTGAAACATAACTTGTATGTTAGGAAAATATGGAATTGAAGTTTGGGTATGTGTACAAAAGTTGTGTTTGCATAGGTGCTTATGTGAGTATGTACGTCAAATATATGCTAGGATGTGTAAACTAAAGATATAGAATGATATGGATGTGAATTAGATGCAAAAAGGATGTGTAGGTATGTGATACATGCATGACTATGTGTATGTCGTGCATGCCTTAATATGGATATAGATGTATGGCATAAAGGTACGGAATGTTAGGATGGTAGCATGATGTATAACATAGGAGTGACATGGAATGAATAAGGAATGGTATAGTTATGTGAAAGGAATTAGTAAGGTATGTTGCATGAATGATGTATATAAGATGGATGTGTGAGAACATGGCATATCATAAGTGAAATGATAAATGTTAGATGAAAGAACATAAATTTAATTAAGGGATGTTGTTTAAGACTTTAGGAATTGGAAATAATGGATCAATATGTTAAGGTAAGTGTATTGTTGGTTGAGGTAAAGTATATTAGGATGTAATGGGTTGAGATGAAAAGAAGATGAAATGGACTAGGAGATTGGTGAAAGAGAAAGTTACCAAATGAATAGTGACTTTTATGTAACCAAGACCCATAACTATCTAAGAAATTATAATGACCCTTAACTGACTGAAAAATATAACCTGATGAAATAAATTAAAATCACTGTCTTATTAAGTTGAAAACATTTGGAATAAATATTTTGTAAATTAGAGGAGTGATTAGTTGAGTCAAATTGAACCAGAATGGGTAAGAGAGCTGTTCAATTATAAAAAGCTAAAAGAATGAATTATAAGACCATTGAAGAAATTATTAATGTCTAATAATGTATGGACAAAGTTTCGAAAAACTAATAAATTGAAATTTGATGGACTTCAGGATCCAAAATGGAATTATAATTAGCAAAAACCTAAAGATATGGGTATGGGAGTAACCCTTATGAAGATTGTCATAAAGCATATTGAGTAAATTAGCAGACAGTATAGAAAATAAATATTATTATGAATATAGTAATACTGAGAATCAATTACTAAATCTAGGAACCCAATTATTTTAATGTAATGTAAGAAATAAATAACATAAAATCTAGGGAATATAATCCTTGGGATATATGGAAATAAGGTGAATTGAGTATATGCTGGTAATAAACAAGAACCAGAACTAGTTATAAAGAAGTTAAAAGATAATTATATGGAATTAATGACAGGAACGAAGCCAGAGTTGAGACTATGACAACTTGATGAAACTAAGAAGATATTAACTGGAATCTAACTGATAAATGAAGTAAAATGACTACTGAGAATAATATCTTTTATTATTGATAAACCAAATAATGAATCTAATGGCTGTGAAAGATAATTGAAAAGGAATGTGGGATTGATGCTTGCTTATACACTAGATAGGTTAACTGGTCAACTAGGGATTCGCAGCTACTAGAGGCTGAGTCTATAAGGATTTTAGCTTGTGTGTGGTGAGTGCAGTTGTTAAGTATTGATTTGACCCTGCATGCTCTAGGTATTGGGAGGCCTATAGCTGATCCCTGCGACCCACTTATGGATATTGAGAGGTCCTACAGGGCTGATCCCTACTATCCACCAGATATCTTACTTATGTTGATTGTGCTGGGATATTAGGAGGTCCCACAGGGTTGATCCCTGCAATCCCCTTTCTAGTATTGGGATGTTCCTTAAAACCGATCCTTGCTATCAAGTGAAGGGTGTGTACAGACACCAAGATCCAAAATGTGGGCTACTGTACAGCTTGGTTTTTTGTTCGATTCTCAGACTAGGTAGGTGCAACTGTCGAGGTCTAAAATGGGGGCCATTGCACATTGTGATTCCCATTATCCAGTGGTTGGTAGTTCTTCCTCAACCATGGGGGTATAAGTGGATAAATTAAAAAAAAAAACTTGAACATACTTAAAGGATATTTACAAGAAATTGAAAATTAACCATTAGAATTGGGATAATTTATGAGTAAACATATTATGAATAAAAGATAAGCTATAAAGAGAAAGATTGAACAAACTTAAGTAATTTGTGTGAGATTCCTAAAAGGAATAAAAGACTAATGAAATGGAGAATGAATAGGAAAATAGGCATGAAGACATAAGTTATAAAAGAGATTATCTAATACAAATAAAGCAAATAGTAACCTATGTGTATATACATAATGAAAAGGGTTGAATGATGGAGATTGATTAGGGATTAGTAAGAATAGATGGCTAAGCTATGTAAGTCATGTAACTTAAGCATGGTATGGACTAAATAGAATGGAGGAATGTTAGCATGGATCATAATTCAATAGTAATGAAATGATACGTAAAGGTAAAATAGCATATGTAACTCTAGGTTAAGTGTCTAGTTGAGGTAATATGATGCAATTAATGAATAGTCTTAACTGGAAGCTTTAATAGAGACTGGAATTAATAATAGATGTATGCTAGGAAATTGTTATGTGTGCTTGCATGTGATAGTGATACATGGTATGTTTGGTTAAATTCACCAATAAATGTATACTCAGCGTATCGGTTATCCGATGCGCAGGTGGTAGATTTGGGTGATACAATAGGGACAACCAGTAGTGTAGCTGACGATTGTCTAGGTATGATATTGTTTGATTAGATTATGTTATTTTAGTAGATAGGGGCACTTATGCATGTTATTATGGGTAGTTAAGTGATATGATGTCCAGTTGGCCCGTGTGATAGCTTATAATTGTGTGAAGAGCGTTCTTAGCTATAACAACAGCCTAGGCTGATATTTGACCATGAGATCAGGCATGAAAGTGAAATATGCCTACAAAGTTCACCCCATATCACTAAAATGGTTAAATAAAATTTCCACACTGAATAGGAAAAACCCAAGTAAAAGTTAAATGAAAGGCCCCTAGGGAAAATCAAGGATGGGTGACCTTATGGGAATTAGTACACTTTGCCTGTTTTTTTTGAGAACAGGCAAGGGGTGTCACATTTAGTGGTATCAAAGTGGGTTTAGATAGTCCTAAACAGTAATGCAAGAGTGTCTTAGAAATTTTTGGAAATGGACAGTCACTACACTAGTGGTAAATGAAGATTCCTAGTAAAAAATGGATGAGATACCTATGTAAATTTCGTGAAAAAGAAAACAATGGGCTAAAGTGATGGTGTTATCACTTTCTATGATCCTCTTCCTTCTAATTTGAGGCTGTTGATGTTGTAAATGAAGCCATAAAAGGGTGATAATGCCCTAACGGAGGAATATTAGGCTCTATGGATGGTAGGAGGGGATGGCATGGTTAATTGAGCAACCAGAGAATAGAAGCACTTAAAAGAAGAAAGCATAGTACCTTTGTATATTGAGTAGTGATTGTAAGATGATTATCGAGTAACTAAGGCTTCTAATGAGAGAGGAAAGGTGTAAACTAGTTAAGTATTGGTAATAAAGAATAGATAAGAAGTAAAAAGCAATCAGTATAGTTCTCTAAGAACCACAGTATTTATTAAAGGTAAATGCTATTGCAAAGATGTAATTAGAAGAAAAAGGAAACCTAAGGGAAACTTAAGAGAATAGAAATGGCAGATTGAACTCAAAGGTTACCAATGAGAAAGGAATGGTTGATGTATTATACCTAGTGAGATTGAATGGCAATAGAACATAGGAAAAAGGAAAATTAAGTGACTTACGAATAAGGCAATGTAGTTGCCTATAGTTTGAAATATGCTTAAAGAAGTTGTTATCAGCTTATCAAAGGTATAAAAAGTTATAGGGCTAGAGCCTAGGATAACTGGATCAAGGAACAATAGGAAATGTGAGAGTTAAGTAAGAAAGTAGAATTGATAAAGTTAAAAGTGTAACAGAAGTGAAATATCAATGGTTAGTAGATGAACCACAAGATACATTATAGTATAAGAGTTATGACAGAACTGAGGATAGGAATTAGCTCTCAAGGTCCCTGAATGCATTTTGTACTAGCCTCGGGGCATGGAATTTTAGAGCTTAGGATGCATCTTTCCATTTGCATACTTGAATTATACATGACATGTTTTTCTATGATGAAAACTCTATGTATGTGCTTTAAAGATTAAGCATGGCATGATAATAGCCCTGAGATAGAAGGGACTTAATAGAGCAAAGGAAATGAGAGGAATAATGTGATGATAAATAAAGATAGTCTACTTACCACTTTAAAACTTAAGAGGGGAAGTGGACCAAGTGACTAGTGGATAAACAATGTTTATAAGAAGGTTAGAATACAAGAACTATTAGGTATCTAAGAAGCACCTAGAGACTAAGTTGTTTTGGGATATTAGAAGAAATAAATGTGTGGTTAAAGAAATTAAATGGAACAAAATGATAAAGGATGAATAATATGGCCTACATGTGAGATGAGTAGAGAAATCAGTTGAGATGAGATTAGGATAAAATGAGATAGGGATCATATTGGTAAATAAGAAGAAGAAAAGTACAACTTAGCATTTAAATGTGCTAGAGGAAAGCTTGATTAAGAAAGCTTACTGCAAGAAAGTTAATTAGAAATATTACTTTGTAATGTCAAGGTAAAATTATAAATCTGTATTCAATAACGAGAGAGTGTGAATAGTGTGAATGAGGAAGAAGACATTGAAATAAGATGAGTATGTAAGGACACTTCTGCAGTGCTGAGCATTCTAACTAGAAACAGAGTGTGGAAATAGAAGAAGTAGTGGAAGTATTTAGTTTAGCATTTTTTTTATGATTACAGGATGATGGAATGGAATGTGATAATATTGAAATTATGCTGACAAAACTTCACCCACCTTGGGAGAAATCTAGACTAGAGAAGTTTGCTTAGTACAAGACTAAAGATGTGCCTGTAAAGGATCAAATGCATAAGGATACAAAGGTTTAACCCTAATAAAAGAGACAAGAATAGAAGTATAGTAAAGGAATGTGAAATTGACCAATTATATGACTACAGGAAATTTTGAGGAGAAAATTTCTTAAAAGGGGAAGACTTATAATGCCTAAAAAATCATCGGTTGATAAACAGTAACCCTTAAGCCTAACACAATAGTGTTCAGGGCACCGAAGGGTAACTTACTGGCAGATAGGGATTTTGATCAACCGAACTTTGATTGACCAAAAAGTGATGAAAAAATGAAATAAAAAAATTTTAACAGAACTAATAAATCATCTGAGGTTGAGAACTGATGAATAGTGACCTCAGTTGGGGTTGTGCCAAGACAGGTCCAGGAAATGCCCAGACGAATCCAAAAATATCATTCCCTGAAGCTCAACAATTCCAATGAGTATAATGTAGAAGGAATTTTAATTTTCTGAGATCGTTTAATATTTTTTGAATATTTTATTTTAGCAGGTGAATAGTGTTAAAAAGTTCACTATTGAATTTTGACTTGAAATTTTAAATGGGCCTTAGTGACACTAATCAAGGATTTTTAAAATTAAATAGAATAGAGGAATGTTAGCATGGATCATAATTCAATAGTAATGAAATGATACATAAAGGTAAAATAGCATCTATAACTCTAGGTTAAGTGTCTAGTTGAGGTAATATGATACAATTAATGAATAGTTTTAATTGGACGCTTTAATGGAGAGACTGGAATTAATAAATAGATGTATGCTAGGAAATGGTTATGTGTGCTTGCATGTGATAGTGATACATGATATGTTTGGTTAAATTCACCACTGAGTGC
The DNA here is from genome assembly GCA_948208565.1 of Hura crepitans. Classification (NCBI taxonomy): domain Eukaryota; kingdom Viridiplantae; phylum Streptophyta; class Magnoliopsida; order Malpighiales; family Euphorbiaceae; genus Hura; species Hura crepitans. The sequence goes on along the minus strand of CANXYI010812253.1, from coordinate 5,282 downwards.
ATACTCAGCGATCGGGTGTTCGATGTATAGATGGTAGATTTGGGTGATACAATGGGGACGACTAGCAGTCTAGCCGACGACTATTTAGGTATGATATTATTTGATTAGATTATGTTGTTTTAGTAGATAGATGCACTCATGCACGTTACCATGGGTAGTTAAGTAATGTGATGTCTAATTGGTCCGTGTGATAGCTTATAATTGTGTGAAGATTGTTTTTAGCTGTAATAACAGCCTAGGCTAATATTTGATCGTGAGATCAGGCATGGAAGTGTCATGTGCCTAAGAGGTTCACCCTAGATCACCAGAATGGTTAAATAAAATTTTCACACTGAATAGGAGAAACTCAAGTAAAAGTTAAACGAAAGGCCCTTGGGAAAAATCAAGGATGGGTGACCTCATGGGAAATAGCACACTTTGCCTGTTTTATTCGAGAATAAGCAGAGGGTGTTACACTGGGAATCTGTTATCTAATCTCATTAAATCATTATTAATTCTCAATTAATAAATTCACTTAAGTACAAGTCAAGAGAGGCATCTAACCATGCATCATGACTACCCAAGTGTCAGAAGGTTAGTGGTTTGACCATTTTACCCTTCCATATACAGTTACCATGCAATCAACTCCTTTCACCACACTTATCCCATCCAAGTTTGAGTATGGACTTGTGTTAACTCAATGCTTAATTAATTAGGTCTAATTAAGCTCTAAATATGTTGATTTTAATATTTATATCTTTATTCCCAAAATACCCTTGTGAATCTAATTCACTTTACATTTTACTCTGGCCAGAGATTTCTGAATAAAGATATTCTATTAGAACTATGAGATAAACTCCCCATTATAATCCAAGGTGGTGAATTCTTTATTGATTACTTAACTACCTTCAAGTAGCTCATGATATACCTAACCTCTTAGCTATGTATACCTCATGGAGAAGTAAAAGCACTAGAGTCAAAGTATAACATTTGATACTTAAGATACCTTAATGATCTCAAGTCCACTGATACTTACACCACTAATATGATGAGATTCTTTCACTAACATAGATTATGTATCCATGTGAAAATCTCATGATAGGTCTCCAACGTACTTATTTCTCAAACAAGCATCCACATGTTATCTCTAAGCATCGCTATCCTTACAGCTTGTGAGAACTACTGCTTGACCTAGTCAAGAAGCATAACATATGCTAGTTTATCCATACTAACAATGTCCAATCTTGTTAAAACTATGACTAGGGATAATTTTTGTATTATCATATAACATATCATAATATAAAAATCCATAATAAAATCACAATGCTTCTAACATATGAAATAACTTAATAAAACTTTTATTGGCCTCAAAATACCCTTTAAAAAATGTAAAACCCCATAAATAAACACTTATAGGATTGAAGGTTACTATCACTCCAACACAATTGTGACACCCCTACTGGATTCCCTAAGAAATCCCATAGGTTATGCATGCACTCCTAGGTCATCCATTTTAATATTGGCCACTAGCACTTTTCATATAACTTTCATTTCTTACATTAATTTAACTTACTTTGTTTCCAAATTCACTCATCTTTGGTTCTATATTTTGTTTAAGTTGTGATCCCACAAAGGATGTCAATTTCAAGTAATTACGGGTCCTTCTCAAAAAACTTAGAAATTTTGGTAGCACAACAGCTATCCGGGCATTATCCAAAAAAATTTTAAAGCCTATCTAAAAACTTATATAAATACTTCACAACTCCCTGACCCATCTAGTCCCCCATTCTGATCCTAGCATTAACAACTATCACACATCAAATATAGGACTCAAGCCATAAGTAAAAGCATGCATATATAGAGCCTCAGGTTCACATCAACATCAAACATCATTTCTGAACATACATTCATAATTAAAGCATATAAGGCTATTTTACTTACATCAGCAGTTTTTGTTTACTTATATAAATTACATATACAAAGTTTAAATACATGTTTCTACCCAATTCCCACCTAGGTACATGGATATCAAAACTATATAATAATTACTTTATAATCCTTCATAAGTATCCTTTGAACTCTTATCGACATGATTCACAAGGCAAGATTTCGCTCTTGAGTACTTGCACACCAAAACAGATACACTGAGTATACGAGGTACTCAGTGGTGAACTTAAAGCATTTAAATCATGATATTATATCCTTTTTATACCTGTGCAGTTTAATAACTGATTTTACCTTATTATTTAATTCAATTATACACCATGGTGCTAAATTACTAAAATGCCCCTAAGGTATTTATAAGTCATGAAATAGCCTTTTTGACTTAAATAAATTATTTAGAGTAATTATTAATATTAATAGCATGCATACTTTACAAAAATCAATTTATTTATAACATATGTGTAAAATGACCAAAATGCCCTTTTGCATATATTTCATCAATTTCTCAGAAAAAAGTCATCCAATTATGCTTAATTTTTATTTTCATGATCATTTTTATTATTCACTTAATTTAATTCATTGGCCCGACTAGAAAGATGACACTAAAAAATACTACATCTAAAGGGACAATAAATTGGTGTAGTGGTCCCTATTCAGGACCTATGTCACAGCATCAGTATACGTGCCATAATAGAGATTAGCCCGTAGCCTTTCCAGACACAAATAAATAGCATCTATGTGACATGATGGAGATCAACTTGTAAGCCACCCCAACCATAAATAAACATCATCAAGAATGTGACATAATGGAGATCAGCCCGTAGCCCTCCCCATCCATAAATAATATCTCAACACTTGGGTGATATAATAGAGATTAGCCCGTAAACCTCTAGAGCCACCAATAAAATTTATTGCCTAAACATCAGACAACTAGCAGTTACAAAATCCTAAATTAACCAGTCAACCCATCCAATGGGTGTCTAACTAATAGGCCAAGTAGCTCATTTTAAGTTCATTTATTAACTAAAAATATTCTTATAATATTTATAATCCAATAACAAATAGTTATAAATTTTATCTTACAATTTATTTTTCAGCCAATCTGGTATAACCATATTTTGGCTCTATCGAGTAAAAATCCCAAATTTATATTTAGTTCTACTGCTGCCAAAATTCAAAGTTTAACATGTTATGATTTATCATAGCATTAATACTCAGGAAGTTAACACTTTCTATCTAGTGATAGTTTTAGTCTAGGTAATGGTCAACTAGACAATTATAAGTCATTTCGACCACTTTTCAAGTCAAATTCTAGGACTTTTTAAGTCCAATTTTAATATAGTTTCCAACATCTTTTTAAGCACATTCATAAGCCCAAATCTAAGCATATCTAGGCCACTTCCAAGGCCAATAGATAGGCATAATTGCCATTCATTCATATGTCTCAAATCTAGCCCCAAAGGCACAAGTAAATATTTAATTACGTAGTTCATTTCAAGCCACTTTTAAGTACTTATTTTAGGTTATAGCTACATATTTTAGTTTAACCTTGTTAGCCATTACAAAGACACATTCTCAAAGTGTATTTATCTATCAACATGTCATATGCATTGTCCAAATTCATAGTCATTATAAGCCAATTATCTAGCCATTATAATTCACTTGCCAAGCACTTTAATAAGTTAAAATTTCATGCCATAATGCCATTAAAATGCTCTTGGGTACTAAAGGAAAATGACACAAAATTCCTTTCTTTTTTCACATTAGATCAATATTCATCCATATAGGTATGCCATGAACATAATTGCATAGAGACATACCCAATTTCAAGCCAAATTTTCATAGGTTATAGAGCATCACTCAAAGAACTCATTTATGGTAGCTCTCGAGTATAACCATATAAGCTTCTATTCATAGTGTTTTCTAATCACCATTGCCATTATTCTTACTCTAGCATACCAAGAGATCATTTATCCATATTTTAGCTATTATACATCTAAGCCAAGCATCTATAACTATAAAAATTAGCAAGCAAATGAGGCTAAATTTTCAAGTTCTTTGAAACATGTCTCCCTACTTTACTAAGTTCTCACTTAATCAACACTACCATGGAAGAAATTACTCATAAGCTTAACATTCCAGCCATCCCAACTCATTATTCCTCATCTTAGGCACCTCAATGCATGAAAGAAAGGCTTAAAGTTCAATTACATATGAGAGAAGTCCCTTAAATCATTAAGAATCCCAAGCTATCTAGCTTTCATAATAGGTTCCCTCTCCCTTTATGGGCTCTAATATGCCCTTTAATAGCCACAAACACCTCACACATAATCATACAGATGTTAGGCATGTCCTAACATCAAATGGTACCCAAAAAACCTAAGGAAAGGAGGAGAATCAACCAATAGCTCACCTAAGGGTCACTTCTTTGGACTACCTAAACTAGTAAACTTTGATGATTTTTATCTCCCAAATGCAAAGTCCTTTCTGCCTTATTCTTTTTCCTCATGGTGCCTAGCAGATAAAATTGAATTGGCAACTATAATCACTTATTTTGGTGAAGAAATGAGAAAGTTATAGCCTATTTCCTCTAGTCCTAGCATTAGTAGCAATAAAGAAAAAGGGAGGAAGACAATCATTCATTCCAAGTGGAAATCCACCTGTTAAGTGAGGTTTGCTACTTGGAAAGCCTCCTTGGCCACTTGGCATAAGGTTTGTCCCACATTGACATGTCAAAGGTGGTCTTGAAAATCTCGAACCATTCTGATTTTTTGGCAAACTTTAAAAATTCACAGTAATTCACTTGGACCTTAAAAAATTATGCCCTTTATTTTAAAATTCATATTTTAATCCCCTCTATCTACTCGTAAATTTTCATGGCTAAATTCCATTAATAAGATAGTTTTTATACTACCTCAATTTGTATGCCAACTTAAAAAATTTTAAGAATTTGCAAACGACCTTGGAATTCAAAAATTCTCTCACCAATGGATCCAGTGAAATTTTTAAGCTTCAGGATCCACTATTTTTGGGTCTGTCTAAGCATATCCTTAGTTAATGTCGACCCAAAAAATTTTTATTGCACAGATGCATTCTTTACTACCTAAAATGAATTATTAGTTCTGCTAAAATTTTAAATTTTAACTTTTTCATCAACTGAAAGCCCCTCGAAGTTTTGTGACTAGTGTTATTACCTTGATCCACGTGCAATATAACCTGATAACCCAGGCACACTTCTCGAACCTTATGGTACTATTTATATAGCCTCAAATCATAGGCGTTATATTTTTTCTCCTTTTAAAGAAATTTCATCCTTAAAATTACCTTAAGCAAATAACTATGGATATTGGGCTTTCATA
>CANXYI010811880.1:0-16479 GCA_948208565.1 Hura crepitans | reverse complement strand
GGAAGAAGTTGCATAAAGCCTTAGGCAGTAGATTGATCTACAGTATATCCTTCTACCCTGAGACAGATGGATAGTTAAAAAGGGCGATACAAGTGCTTAAGGATATGTTATATGGCAATGTCATTGAATTTAAAGGTAGCTAGGATCAATACTTGTCTCTAGCTGAGTTTACCTATAATAATAGTTATCAGACTAGTTTAAGCATGGCCCCATATTAAGCACTATATGGTAGAAAGTGTAGAATTCCTTTGTGTTCGAGTGAGATTAGGGAAATAAGATATCAAAAGTTGATCTGATTAGAGATGTAGCAGAAAAGGTTAAAACTATCAGAGAAAGGTTAAACGCTATAGTTGATAGGCAAAAATCCTATGCTGAACTAAAGTGGAGGGATAATGAACATATTATTAGTGAGAAAGTATTCTTAATGGTGTCTCTATGAAATAAGGTCCTCAAATTTAGGATAAAGGGAAAGCTGAGCCCCAGATTCATTACAGGATATGAAATCATGAAAAGAGTGGGACCTCTAGCATGTAAGCTAGCTTAGCCATTTGAATTATCATAGATTAATGATGTGTTTCATGTCTCAATATCAGAACCCTCCCATATAGTTCCAATAATAGATGTTGAAATACAACTAGATTAAAGCAACGAAGAAGAACAAACCCAAATACTAGCCAGAGAAGTGAAGCAGTTGAGGAATAAAACAATTCTTTTGGTTAAAGTCCTCTAGAGATATCATAATGTAGAAGAAGCTACAATAGAGCCTAAAGAGCAGACGATGGCTCAGTATCCACACCTATTCACTCCAAGTAATTTTGAGGATAAAATTTCTTAAGAAGGAAAAATTGTAATGGCCGTAAGTCGAGGCTCTATGATTAGACCATTAAGGCTAGAAAAAGTGTTCTCCGAGTGTCGGATCACCTTAACGAGCCTCGAGGTAAGGTTACTAGTCATGAAACTTTAAAGGGCCATAAAATGATAAAATTGACTTAATTTAAAGATTTAGTAGAACTAATAAATTATTTTAGGTTGTAATCTAGTAGGCTATAGGCTTAGATGGAGTCAGGTCAGGAATGTCCTGGGATGTACCTAGATAGATCTAAAAATGTCATACCCTGAATGTTAAAAATTTCTTTAAGTCCATTAGTGAACGAATTTTTTAATTTCGAGGTTGTTTGTAAATTTTCTTAATTTTTAGTTTTGCACATAAATCGAGATAGTTAATTGTCCTATCAGTGTAATTTGGTTGTGAAATCTTATGAGCCTCTAAATGAGATTAATCAAGGATTTTTAAAAGAAATAAGTTGATTTTTGGAGGTTTATGTGATTTTTAAAAATTCCCCAAAGTTTCTACAAAAATCAAGCATTTTCGAGAATTTTAGGTGGCATGTGGCCCCACCAATACCCCTTCAGTCACTATAAAAGGGCTCAAAGTGACACTTAGCTACCTACTTGGCAACTCACCCCATCACCTACCCATTTTCCCTTCTTCCCCCTCCCCTTTTCCCTACACCATTTTTAGCTAATGTCCATCATTTATGCTTCTTTTTTCATGCTTTTCTCTTGCTAATTGCCACAAAAATTAATGCTAATATGCTAAAAATTGAATTGTGAAGGAATTAGAAGCTATAAGAGTCCTTAAAGCTTAAAGAAATTCAAGGTGTGTGCAAGTGTACATTAAAGGGGGCTAAAAGGGAACTTCTTATATGCAAGTGATTTCCTGCTTTTTAATTTATTTCCTAGAGTGTTTGGTAATTCTAAGAATGCTTATATGCTTGGAATTTGATATAGGAACTTGTGTGCATGGGAGTGAAGGCAAATTGAAGGGAAAGTAGGCCTCTTTCCAAGTTTGAGGTGAAGAATAAGCTCCTTTTAGTAGCAAGGTATATGAATTTAAGGCATTCAAAGCATGGACATTAGAATTCAAATGTAATAGGCTTAGTAACCTTGTATGGAAATAGTGGAAAATATAGCTAATATGTGTGAGTTGATGAATTAGGCGTATACTTGTGTTAATGATGTATGCTTAGAATATTTATTTGGTGAAAAGAATGCATAGAAAGGCTTAGACCTCTTTTGATTAAATGGTATATGTAGGCCTCTATATGTGTATATGGCATGCTAAGGGGATTTTGATAAAGGTTTTAAGGTGTTTAACATGTAATATGTGTGAATTATGCTTATATGTAGTGAAATTAGGAGAGGTACTATTTAGCCTTAGTGTGGCTGAAAGGTGGCTTGGCATGTAGGCTTAGTGTGTGAAGAGTTACCATGGCAACTTGTTTGGGAATTGGCTTTTAGTTGATGATATTTTTAGATGTAGGTGATGAAATGTATAAATAAGGCTTGTGTGTGTGTGTGTGTACTAGGTGTGGCCGAGGCATGTCTAAGGTGTAAAATGGTCTAGTTTGTATAGTAATGGCATTGTGTGAATGAGCATACTTGAGTGATGTTAAAATATATGTATGTGTGCTTGAATGTGATGACAAGGATATGTATGGCAATTTTGGGACATTGGCAGAGAGGTATGCAAAGTTAAATGGCATGAAAATGAGGTATGGTATAACATGTGTATGTGTGATATGGCATGACATATTTGGTATGTATTATGCAATATCCATATGGCATGACTTATGTAAATATGCATGAGTAATAAAGCATGAAATGCATTGCATTAGGATATCTTTTAAGCTTAAGAAATTGCATGGAAAATAGCATGGAAATTGGCTTAAAATAATGAGTTAAAAATGGCATTAAATGAGCTAATTGTCGCATGAAAGTAGTACCTTAAATTTAGCCAATTTGTGATGTCTATCTGACATGGAATGGAAGCCACTTTTATGGCAATTTGAGATATACATTTGAAGATAGCTTTAGGTCTATGAATGTGTATTGTAATGAGTGCAAGTAGCATTGAAAAATGGCTTGAAAAGGCTTAATTTAGACCTAAAATGGCATACAAAAAAATAGAAATTGACATATACTGTAAAATAAATTTAGGGACTCATATTTAAATTTATTACTTAGCATGAGTATAAATGAGCCAAAATAATAGATTAGGCTAGACTTAATATGGCTTTAATTAGGCCTAAGATAATGCCCCAAAATATTTCAAAAAAATTGATCAGTAATTGTCTAGTAGGGCTAAAAATAACCTGTAACTATCCAGGTCAAAAAATTAAATGTGTAATAAAAATTATAATTATCTATTTTTCACTTTGGAATATTATAAAAAGATGATCAGTAAAGAAATTAACTTAAAATGAAGGCAAATGACCCATTAGTTAAACACCCACTAAATAGGTTGATCAGTCAACTTAGGGATTAGCAACTGCCAGACGGTCTATTTATTAAACCGAGCTAGTGTAGCAGCTAAGGTTCTTAATTGGGCTACTGCATTAGTCTATGGGGTAGACCACTATATTGCTAGCATTATTGTTTGTATATCATACTATACCGGTGCAACGATGAATGTCCCTAGTAGGGCCACTGCACCAGACTCAAGAGCAAATAAGGATGAATAATTTTACATGATAAATTGCCATTAGGAGGTCTATAGACTAATCCCTATGCACAGTTGCTAATTTTTAGGTGGTTCTTGTGAATTGATCCCTATAGCTATATTAGGCTGGCGCAGCGATTAAGGTTCAAAATGTGGGCCACTACACACTTTTTAGTTCCCTTTTAGTCCAGTGTCTGTAAGTGTCATCTACTTAGTAGGGCCTATGAAATAGAATTAAAGTAAAGTCGAATACAAGTCTAGCATAATTGATGCTAACTTATGAGGATAAATTTAACAAATAAAACATAGTGGCATTTTGGTAATTATGAAGTAAATATGGCATATCATCTGAATGGCATTAGTCACTTAGCACATCACCCACACACTACATCTAAACCATTTTATTATGTTTGCTTGTGTCTATTAATACATGTGGCATGTTTTAAATGGTTTAAATTCACCACTGAGTTTTATACTCAATGTACCCGTGTTGTGGTGTGCAGGTAGTAAGAATAAGTAAACTAGCCTCAGTGATCGTGCACTGTATCAATACAAGTTTTGAAGGGTAAATAGTGGTCCTTTTATTTGGATAGTGGCACTTATGTAAATATGGTAGGTATAGGTCTACATGCTTAGAAGTTGCATTATTTATAGTCTGTAATTATAAGTACTAGGAGTGTTATACTTAATCAAGTGGCTTGATAAATGACTATATATATGAATCTTGATAAATGTGGGCCTAAAGCCCTATCTGTTGATATATAAAGTATCTTTGACTTGGGGGACCAGAAAGGTCTAAATGGAGGTTGATGAGTTGTATTACATTTAGAAGTGTTTTTATAAGTGGAAAAAAATTTTTAGAATGACCCCAGGTAGCCGTTGTGCTGCCCAAATTTTTTCCAAACATAAAAAGGTCAAAGGAATTCTAATATGAAAATGGCATGATAAAAATTGATGTGGAGTTAGATATTCATGTTAGGACTGGTCTAATTAAATATCTAGTTTTCAATAAGTCTTAAGTGAACAAACCTTAGGGAAATGTAAAGATGGGTGACCTATAGGAAATGCACCACTTATCAAATTTCCTCTGAGATCTAATACGGGGTGTCATAGTACCGAACAAGCATGCTCTGTAATTGAAATATTTATGTCACTTTTTCATAGTAAGGATAGTAAATTATGATGTTTAAAGTGTCCAATAAGTATATTATACATCTAGATATTAGGATATTGATCATTATAGTATGACCTGACAATTACCCATAATTCTATATGAATTAATGATAATTTCTCAACTCCCACCTCAAGGAAATTGGTCTTTATTAAAATACATTTTTATGTGACTTTGAATAAAGAATGCTCAAAACCATTTTGTTAAGAAAACACCAATTAATCAGATAGAAAATCATTTGATGTGAAATTACATATTTCATGTGTAAAACAAGTTGTTTAACTACCTATTACAACCGAAAATAAGCTAAAAGATATAATAGGTACAAAACTAAAGGAAATAAAACAAAGCAGTTAATTAGTCCTATCTATATGTTGATAAGTCCGTGCAGACTCTGTATAGCCTTGGCAAGTGTCCATATGGACTATTACTAATAAAGGTTATTATGTTCATCCGGACTTCCACTCTAGTGATAAAGGTTGCTTGCATACGACTCAAAGGATATGTCAGAAAAAACATATAATGGTCAACGAGGACCTAATAACAAAATGATGAGATCATGTATCACACAAATACGAATGGTCATGATACAGGACTAAAAGATGGTTGTCATTAAAGGAATGATGAATTAATAATGCAAAGTAACACATGATGATAAGAAATACATATACTTGTGAAAAATGGAATTCAAAGTAAATGTCTTTAAGGACTACATTCCTCATGAGAGGGAGTTCATGCAAACTTGATGATAGATAAATAAGAACACAAGAAGATCATATGTACAAACTATGATCCTCATGAGAGGGAGTCCATATAGATATACAATAGTTCTAGCATGTCAACAAGATATATACTAGGGAATAGAATAATTAGACAACATGATACCATTATAATATTATGTCAATATAGTAAAGAAAATACACTAAAACATGATACATCAGACAAATAGGACATTGTTATCGAACATAAGTCCATGTGGATGAAAGATTAGGTGTACACTAATATAGCAAGTCTGTGCAGATGTTAACATGCTTATAGATAGGTCTATATGATTAGGAAGAAAATAACATAATAATTATAACATAAAAATAGTCAATTGTACAACATGAAACAACTTAAAATGATGACCTACTCCTATAATCAAAGTGGGGATTACTCAAAATCAACTCACTCATAGTTAATCTTTAGAGATTATGGGTCCATGAAAATAACATTAATATGTAAAATGAGAGGCCTCATATCATAAATTTGTAAGTGGACTTCAAGTAGAGATGCAAAAGGTACGGTTTTGGAAGAAAACAATTTAAGTGTGGGCTATAAGACTAGTAAAGCGATTCTTAGTTGAAGTGCTTTTTGAGACTCTAGGATAGTAGGTTTTAGCTCTAAAAATTGCTTCCTCCTCCCTTTTGCTAAGAAGGGTATTTATAAGCTTAGGGTGATAAGTCTCTCATCCAAAAGTGATAGAGTCATTTTAAGATTAGGAGATAAAGTCTAAATAGGAAATTCATGTTTCTGGAAACTTTTACATTGGCAAGTTTGTGTGGACTTAAACAGCTTAGTCCGTGCAGAGTTAGGTTATAGGTTTTTCCACTAGTCCATAGGCTTTGGGCTAGGTTTGTTATAGTCTATAAAGAAATAGGCTTTGGCTTCTCTAGCAAATCTTAGTCTTTAGGCTCAACTAGTCTAGGCTGGCTGTGGTGCAGACCTCACAGCATGAAGTTCTGGACTTGTGCCATGTTAGTCTATGCAAACTTGATTTTCAAGTTGCTTGCCTTGTTACTTGAGCCTGTCCTTGGTTATTGCCATAGGCCAAACTTTTGGTGTCTACACGGGTAAGCAGGGATCAGTCTGTGCAGACCTCTAAATACCCAAGATAGCTAAAATTAGTTCCTGTGGACTTCCTAAATGACCTTATATAGTAAGAATTAGTTTGTGCGGACCTCTTAATACCTAAGTGTGCAGTGCTCATAATCAAAACCTCGGCAACTATAATTGCCATATCATACACGTAGGCAATGGTCTGTATAGACAAAAACACCTAGTAGCTGTTAATTCCTTAGTTGATCAGTCAACTCATCCAGTGGGTGTCTTACTAGTATGGCCAACACTAATTATTACATTTAACCATTTGTTTCCTTATCCCTTACCTATATGTTTAGTTTACTAAGTTTCTCTCAATGTCTTAATCTTTACGAGTATACCAATAAGTATTCTTGCTTGTAATTCAAGTCTTGTAATATTTCAAAGTTCCACAATTACTTAGCTATCAAGAGTATTTCACATCATCATATTTATTATCCATCCTAGCTAGCCTCTTACCATACCATGTCATCCAAACTTTGCTTAGGTCAATATTCTTTAATTTCCATATTTTACCTTCAATCATTTATTTAAAGCAAATACATATGTTTTACATCTTAATATATATTAGTTGTCCTTATACATGTTTGTGCATGCTACATGAGCCTCACACACACCTCTTGGACATTTCATATGAATACATTGCCAATTTATTCCTTATTGATTCCATTCCACAAACATACTTCATACTTATTTTCTAACCTAAATATAATAACATTTCATGTTAACTACACATGCACACATATATTCCTTATTTACATACCATGTGACAAAAATTACACACATGTTGTTACATTCCTTTTTTATGCCATCTTGACACATTCATGCATTATATGGCACACTGACCCCATTCACACATTTATTCCATGCAATTACAAACACATATATACATCATGTCATTTCTACACACACTAACACAAGTACACATGAACATTAACATAATCAACAGCCTATATTACATTAAATTCACATTCCTAGGGTTTTAAAATCATCTATTCCACCTCTTCAAGGCTTGGTTTGCTTCTCTTCTTCAATGGCTTCCTCCTTGCCTATAACAAACACACTTCTAGGATTTAAAAATTTCTATAAAATCCTGCATGGCTTTAAATCCAAAACTAATCATAGTTATTCAAGGCTCATCTAAAGCTACCTAAACATAAAATAAAAATTATGAAAAGGTCATGTCTACTTACTTTGGGCTTTATTCGGTAAGTTTTCATATCTCCCAAATTAGACACTTTCTTTAAATTTTATCAGTGAGAAGAGCTTTAAGAGATCATAGAGGCAAAGATTGATGTAAAACATAAAGAAAATTGCCTCAGAATAAGTGAGACATGAAAGAAAAGAGAGAAAGAGGAGAGAAAGGGTGTCATCGACTTAAAAAAGAAAAAAGGGAGGTGGCACCCCCACATGTGTCCCACCTTTTATATAAAATATTTAGACGGCTTGGATCATGCCACATGTCAATCCAATAATTCATTTTAATCCAATTTTCATTTTAAGATTCAAAATTTTAAAATAATTATTCTAGGACTCCAAAATTTATACTTTTAGTGACAAAAATTCTTTACAATGCCCATTAAAGGTCCCATAAAATCTGAGGTCAAAACTCTAAAGGGAACTAGGTCAACTATTCACTCATATAATTAAGAAATTCTGAATAAATATCAAATGACCTTAGAAGAGCACAATTCCTTTACCATTAGATTCTTTGGGATTTTTAAACTTTAGGGTACGTCTCTTTGTGGTCCATCTAGGCACACCTTGGGACTCACTTAAAATAGTGCCAACTAAATTCATAATCCACTCGTTCTTACCCTAAAATGATTTTTTTGTTTTGCTAAAAGTTTTAATTATTTCATTTTCATAATTTTATGGCCCGTCAAAGTTTTTATGACTAGTACTTCCCATTTTGCCACCATGAGGTGCCTTCAGACCTTAGGAGACACTATTCATGCCTTAGGAAGTACTGTTCATAAAACCTAAATTATCGGGTGTTACAATCCTTCCCCTCTTAAGAAATTTTGTTCTCAAAATTTACCTAGTGAAAATAGGTGTCGATACTGAGCCTTCATCTACTCTTCAATTTCCTAAGTAGCCTATTTAGTCTTATGGTGCCTCTATAGCACCTTCACCAGCAGTATAAACTCATTCCTTAACTCTTTTACTTATCTAGCTAATATATGCAATGGTTCTTCCTCATAGGTTAGATATAACTATACTCGGATCTCTTCAGCAGGTATCACATGTGAAGGGTCAAACTTGTATCTTCTTAGCATTAAGATATGGAATACATCATAGATCTATTATAATTCTAGTGGTAAAGCCAATCGGTATGCTATTAGTCTATCATATTTTATAATCTCATATAGATCAATGAATCTCAGGGTCAACATTCTTTTCTTGCCAAACTGAAGTGTCTTTTTCCATGGCAATACTTTTAGGAACACTTTCTCATCGACTTTATACTCAATATCCCTTATTTTTAGGTCAGCATATGATTTTTGTCGATTAATTATAGCTTTCAACCTTTCTCTAATGATCTTGGCCATCTCTTCCATATATCTAATCAAATTAGGTCCCATGAGCTTGTTTTCACCTACTTCACTCTAATAAAGTAGAGTTCCACACCTTCTACGATACAACACCTCATACGGTGCCATGCCTAAACTAGCCTGGTAGCTATTGCTATAGGCAAATTTCATTAAGGGTAGATATTAATCCCAATTTCCTTTAAATTCAATGGCATAACTACACAACATATCTTTCAACACTTGGATAACTCATTCTAATTTTCCATCGATTTGTGGGTTGAAATTATGCTAAAAGTTAAACAAGTGCCTGAAGCTTCCAATAACTTCTTCAAAAATCTAAAAGTGAATCGAGGATCTTGATAAGAGATAATAGCATGTGGCACTCCATGTAACCTCACAATTTCTTCTATGTTTAGCTATGCCAACTTCTCCAAGGAATAGTCCATTCTAATTGGGATGAAGTTAGTTGCCTTAGTCAGCCTGTCTGCAACTACCCATACCATGTCACACTTGCTTCTAGTTATAGGTAATCCCATTACAAAGTTTATGGTGATCTTATCCCATATCCATTCTAGAGTTGCTATTGGGTGCAAAAATCTAGAAGGAACTTAATTTTCTAGCATCACCTGTTAACATGTGAAGTATCGAGCTATATAATCTGCTACATCTCATTCCATTCCTAGCAACTAATAATGGGATTTTAGGTCATGAAACCTCTTCGTGCTCTTCAAATACATGGATTAAGGAGCATTATGTGCCTTTTTAAGAATCTACGTCTTCACTCCATTAACTTTAGTTACACATAATTCATCACAAAGGTACGTGCATCCATTTGCCTTGATCTAAAATTATATATGCTTCCCCTCTTTAACTTTACCCATTATCTGTATTAAGTGGTCATCTTAGACTTGTGATTTTTTCACTTATTGCTTTAGGTTGGATTTCACCTATAGTCTAGCTAAAATGGTATCACCCTTAGTGTACTTTGTTCTGGCATTCATAGCTTTCATGATTGCTATAAACTTCTAACTAAGGGAATTAATTGCCATATTAGCTTTGCTTGGATAATAGTCGATCAAATAATCGTAGTCTTTTATTAACTCTATCCAACGTCATTACATCAGTTTTAACTCTTTCAATGTACAGAGGTATTTCAAACTTTTATAATCAGTGCAGATGTAGCATTTCTCACAATAAAAAATAGTGTCTTGACACCTTCAATACAAATATTATAGTAGCCAACTCTAGGTCATGTGTTGGGTAATTCTATTCATATGGCTTTAATTGCCTTAAAGCATATGCTACCACTTTCCCATTAGACATTAAGATAGAACTAAACCTTCACAATGCATTACTATATATCACAAAATCTTTTCCTCGCATAGATTTAGTCAAGATATGTGCTTAAGTCAACATTGCTTTTAGCATGTCAAAACTTGCTTGGCATTTATCATCCAAAACAAATTTCATATTGTTCCACAACAATTGGGTCATTAGAGTTGCAATCTTTGAGAAACCTTTCATAAACCTCTTGTAATAACTAGCCAATCCTAGAAAGCTTTAAAACTCCATCACAATCCTATGAATTTTCCACTCTAACATAGCTTTGCCATTTCTTGGATTGATCCTGATGCCTTATTGTGGCTATGTGGCCTAAAAAGGATAATTTATTCAACTAGAATTCACATTTACACAACTTAACATAAAGCTACATTTATCTCAAGTTCTACAACATAATTCTCAAATGCTACTCATGTCCTTCTCTGTTCTTAGAGTATGTCAAAATGTTACCAATGAAGACTATGACAAACTAGTCAAGATATAGCTTAAAGATTTTGTTCATGAGGTCTATAAAAGATGCATGAGCATCAGTGAGTTCGAATGGAATCAATAGGAACTCATAATGCCTGTATCTTGTGCGAAAGGAAATCTTAGGAATATCTGATTCCTTAATCCTCAACTGGTGATACCTCAATCTCAAATCAATTTTAGAGAACACATTAGCACCTCTATATTGATAAGAAAGGTTGTCAATTCTCAACAATAGGTACTTATTCTTGACTATCACCTTGTTCAGCTACCTATGGTCAATGCACTTTCAAAGTATCACGTCTTTCTTTTTCACAAATAGCACTAGTGCTCCCTATGGATAAGTACTTTACCTAATAAAGACTTTATCTAATAATTCTTGCAACTACACCTTTAGCTCCTTTAATTCTGTTTGTGCCATTAAATATGAAGTAATGTATACTAGAGTAGTACTAGGATATACATTGATCTCAAAGTTGAGTTTGCATTTTGAAGGCCACTTTAGTTGCTCATCTTGAAACACATTAGGGAATTTTGACACCACTACTATCTAACTAAGGTTCAGTTCAATCTTATTATTATCAACAACATGAGCCAAGTAGGCTTTACATCCCTTTTGAATTAATCACCTTATTGTTATAGTTGAGATGATATTAGGCTAGAAATTCCATTTACCAATTACTGTCACATCTTTTACATTAGCCATCTTAAGGGTAAGTCTTTTTTGTTCACAATCAACTACTACTTGATATTCAAATAACAAATCCATACCTAGAATGATGTCAAATTCATTGAAGTGAAGTTTGATAAGATTAGTTGAGAACACTTAGTCTTGGACTACTAGTGGATAGTCTCTAGATATTCTATTTACTATCACATTCTGCAAAACCCCTATGTCGTACTTTAGTGGTATAGATATATGAATGAGTGGATTTTGGGTCTATCTATGCTAAAATAGAAGCATCAAATAAAGAGAAAGTACTAGTGATCACATAAGGAGCCTCAGCTTCCTTTTGAGCCTATATAGCACACTGGCAAGCTAGTGCTTAAGCCTCTGATCTTATCCTCTAACTTATGCCTGCTTGTCATTCTTACTTTCTTTCTAGCTTCTACTAGGTACTAGAGATGAGGCCTAGAACTGAGTAGCTTTTATTGGCTTTTTAGGGCACTACCTCTGATAGTGATCTCTAATTCCACAGATGAAGCACTTTCCCTATCTAGTATGCTAACATGGTCCCTAGTGTTTCCTGTTGCACATCCCACAAACTAGTGTGCACTCCTCATCATAGATACTGAGGCACTAGTAGCCTATTATGGAGGTTGGGGCCTAAACTGAGATCCCTAGTAAGACCTCTATGCCTAACTTTGCCTTTGAGATTGCTATGGAGCCTAAGCACCATTCTACTTCTTGCCTAGATCAGGTGATAAGCTAGCTTGCCCTGCTATAATAGGTCTTTTCTTTTAAAGAATTTCCCTCTTTTTTTCACTATCTCTTCCATTTCATAAGCTGCTAACATGAGAAAAGAGAACTCCTGAATCTTTAAGGTAGTTAGTTGTATCCTTAAATCCACATAGAGGCTTTTCTCAAACCTCTTACAACATTTGTCCTTAGTAGGTACAAACTCTTATGAATATCTACTTAGTAGGGTGAAGTCTTTTTTATATCTCTTCTTGTCTAGGTAAGTCTCAAATATATACCTCTTTCTTAATTCCTAGAGGAAGAAGTCCCAGGTAATGTCTGCTACTACTTTTATCTTTTTAGTGGTATTTAACAATTGGAATGCTTATTCCTAGAGAAGCGAGGTAGCACATTTTTTATTCTCTTCTGAAATGCATTTAAACTACTCCAAAATCCTAATCCTATGCTCTAACTAGTACTCAGCCCTAGGAACATCATCCTTTGCTATCCCTTCTAAATCTAAAGCCACCATCTTCTTCACTTGCTCTAATATGTCTTTTATAATGTTGCGGCTTGTAGGGGTTATACTGGCATAAGTGGTGGTAGAGTTGCTACTGTAGTAATATGTCTTAGTAGATTAACAATCTAGTGTGGCAATATCAGTGAGGCCTTAGTCTATGCCTAATGTGCTACATCACTCAACACTAAAGTGGTTGGACTTGCCTTAATTCTCTATATTATTGTTAGTGTATAGCTAACCACCTCGTCCCCCTATTCTGGTGGGGTCCGCTCACTCATCGTGGCTCACTACAAAAGAATAGATAATCATCCTCATACAATGTAGCTTTACTTTACACAGAACCCTACACTATGGCACTCATGCATTTTATGCCTAGAATAGCATAAACCCACTCTAGTAATACCTAATTTAACACCCCTTACCCAAGCCGTAGTTGGACTCGATAAAGGATGCTACCTTTCCATGAGTCTCCCATCCTTATTCTACCCTGCTTGCCTTTTATTTAACTTCTATGAACTCGACAATATAGGTTACTAGTATCATGGAAACTTACTATCATCTACCTATATTATACTACTTATACCTATAATTAATTGAAATAGCTACTTTATTAGGTATATTACAATCTACAAAAATTTTTACAGCATAATGGATGTTCGGGTGAAAAACAAAAATTTTTAACATGTAGAAACACATTTCTATAATCGTTCTCAGTCACGTCACACCTTCTGGACATAAAGGATACAGAAAGGAACTGGAAGGTAAATTGTTATGATTAAGATAAACTATAATTAAATATCTTAAGAACAACAGATAACCTAGATAATAAGAGGTTGGATAAGCCTACGTAATTTTAGTAAAACTCTTAAAGAAAGTAAATACCTTAAGAATAGGAGTAAGCTATTAAGAGATGATGGAATAAACTTATGCAATCTTAGTAACACTTTTCAAAGATATAAAAGTTTGATGAAATGGGGAATGAATAATGAAACATGCATTGAGGAAATAAGTTATAGAGGAAATTGACTAACTCAAGTGGAAATAGGTATTAAATTATACATAACTACATAATGAATCAAGCGGAAGGCTAAAGATCGATAAAGGAATAGTAAGAACATGTGGCTAAACTATGTGAGTAATACAACCTAGGTATAGTAAGAGTAATTAGAAGGAAGGAATGTCAGTATGGGGAATAATTAAGTAGTAATAAAATAGTAGGTAATGATGAATCTACATCTGTAACCCTAGGTTAAGAGTTTAGTTGAGGTAAGGCAAATTAGTTAATTAACACTCATAACTAGGGGTTTTACTAGAGGGATTAAAATTAATAAATATATGAAAACTAGAAACTACTTGTGTGCCTACATGTGATAGCAATACATGGTTGTTTAGTTAAATTCACCACTGAGTGCATACTCAGCGTATTGGGTGTCCGATGCGCAGGTGGTAAATTGGACTGATGCGATGAGGATAACTAATAGTGCAAATAAAGATTGTCTAGGTTTAATATTGTCTAAATAGATTATGTTGTTTTAGTAAATAGAGGCACTCATGCATGTCACTATGGGGAGTTAAGTGTTATGATGCTTAGTTAGTCAGCATGATAGCCTATAATAAGGTGAAATGAGGTCTTAGTTGTAATAATGGCCTAGGTTGATATTTGACTTTAAGATCAGACATGGGAGTGTCATATTTTTAGAAGGTTTAGTTTAGACCATCGAAACCATTAAATAAGAGTTTTAGACTGAATAGGAAAAATTTAATTAGAGGTTAAATGAAAGACCCCTGGTAAAATCTAATGATAGGTGACCTCACGAGAAGTAGCACACTTTGCCTGTTTTCTTTGAGAATAGGTAGGAGGTGTTACATTTAGTGGTTTTAGTGTCAGTTTTGGTGGTCCTAGGTAGTAATGCATGAGTGCCTTAAAAGTTTTAGATGTGGACAGTCGCTACACTGCCGGTAAATGAAGATTGCTAATAAGCAATTGATGGAGTTACTATGTGAACCTCTTGGAAAAGAAAATAGTGGGCAAAGTTAATAGTGCTATGACTTGGTATTATCCTCTTCCTCCTAAATTAAGGTTGCTAATGCTATAAAGGAAACTATAAAGGAGCAAAAATACCCTAACAGAGGAGTAATAGGCTCCATAGATGGCAGGGAGGTATGGCATGGTTATTTAAGCAAATAGAGGATAGAATCAAATGAAAGGAGAAAGTATAGTACCTTTGTATATTGAATAGGGATCATAAAATAATTACTAGGTGATTATTAGGTGGCTAAGGCTCCTGATAAGAAAGGACAGGTGAAGACTGGCTAAGTATTAGGAATAAATAATTGATGAGAAGTAACAAGGAGTTAGTGGAGTTGCTAGGAACTAGAGTATCTGATGGGAGGTAATTGATGCTCCAAGGAAGTGATGAGAAGAAAAAAGAAACTTGAGGGAACCATAGGAGACCAAAATGGCAGAGGGAACTCAAGGGTTACCAATAAGAAATGAATGGCTAATGTAATCCACCTAGTGAGATTAAATACCTTTAGAATATGAAAAAGGGGCATTGAGTGACCCATGATTAAGGTTGTTTAGTTGCCTATAGTCTTGAGGTATCCTAAAAGAGTTGTTATCAACTATTGAAGGGTATAAAAGTTATGAAATTGAAGTTTAGGATAGCTATAAGAAAGAGCGATAGGAAATATAAGAGTTGAGTAGGAAAATAGGATTAGTGAGGTTAATAGTGTATGGAAGTGAGATATTAATGATTAGCAGGAGTGAATCACATGATACATTGTGATAAGTGAGATAGGAGAGAACTGAGGATAGGATTTGGCTATCAAGGTCCCTAAGGATGAGGGCTATTGCTTTTCCTTGATGCATTTTATACCAACCACGGGGCATTGCATTATAAAGCTTAGGGTGCATCTTTTCTTTTGCATACTTGCATTATACATGGCATATTTTACTATGAGGAAAATGCTATGCATGTGTTTTGAAAACTGAGCATGGCATGATAATAGCCTTGATATAGAAGGGACTTGACAGAGTAAGGAAAAAAAAGATGAATAATGTAATAGATATAGAGAGGGAGAGTGATAAGGAAACTCTTAGTAGAAAGAGGATGGAAACTAGCACTGATACTTATAAGTACGTATGAGAGGGGATTTAGATGTCAAAGTAAAAACCTTATGAGGACATGGGAAAAAATGTAGTAGTGGGAGGTATGTGACTAGTCTATGGTAAACAGAAATAGTTAGCTTACCCTTTTGAAATTGAAGAGGGGAAGTGGACTAAGTGACTAGTGGATAAGCGATAGCCATAAGAAGGTTGAAATATAAAACCTATTAAGCATATGAGACTACTCTAGAGATTAAGATATCTTGAGAGATTAAAAGAAATGAAAGTGTGATTAAATAAATTGATTGTAACAAGAGACAAGGGAAGAATCATATAACTTACAAATGAGATGAGCAAGGAAATCAGTTGAGGTGGGATTAGGATAAAGTTAACCATGGACTATACTGGTAAATGAAAAGGAGAAAGGTATAACCTAACATCTAAAAGTGCTAGAAGAAAGCTCAAATGAGAAAGATTACTATAGCAAAGTCAAGCTAGGATATTACTTAGTAATGTTAAGGTAATATTAGAGACTTGCCTGCAATAATAGGATAAAGTGAGCAGTGGGAATGAGA